>JASAMX010010565.1:0-28131 GCA_030248175.1 Microlaimidae sp. YZB2_3 | reverse complement strand
TTGTACTTCGTTCAGTTACGTATTGTTAAACCACATTAAAGTTTTTATGTGGAACACATTTTAAACATATTTGCGTATAGTTTTTTGGGAACAAAAAATGCTAAACATTTTTAAGCAAAAACTTTCTAAAACACTCTAAAATGCACAGAAAAGGACTTTTTCTTAAAAACTTTTAAACTTTTGTGTTTTTTAGAAATAATAACAAGGCTAATAAAAATTCTATTATTTTGATTTCCTGTTTGGTTTTGATCTAAGTACACAAAAAAATCATTAAATTAACCAAGAATTTCGATAATTGAACTTTGAACTTACAATTACATTAGCTTTTAACATTGTTGTAGCAAACATACCAAATTATAGGATTATTTTATTTATTTAATTATGACCCTGCCCAGCATAACAATATTTTAGGACCGCCGGAGTCCCGCAGTAATATATAAAAATCGTCGCAAATTAAATGATTTTCACTTTTTTTGTAATTTATAGGTGCTAAAATTAATAATGCAAAGTTTTAATAATTTCAGAAATTTAGGTATTTTAGACTTTCATTTACAAAAAAGTTTTTTGTTTTCAAATTCCAGTACAAAAAATGTAGGCTGCATAAGTAGCTAAAAATTTACTTGACACTTACGGAAATGTTTGACATTAGTTAATTATTGTTACTAAATTCTACAAATAAAAAAAGATTAAAACTTATCTATTTAATAAAAAAATTTTATTTCGTGGTGCGACAACTGAATTTACAATTATAATTTTTTTATGCTAGCTAGGTATGTAAGTTAAATTTTTTTAAATATACAATTGCGTAAATATATTCTATTAAATAATAGTTATAATTAGTTATTTGTAAAATATGTGGACTTCGAGAAAGCTGACTCTGTATAAATTGTGTTTTTTCTGGCGTCAACGTCAAACCGATTAAAAATTTTATTTCTACGTTTGGAAACACATATGTGGCAGGAGGTATAACTTTAAGATTTTTTAACCAAAAACATTTTAGCTGTTTCCGAAAAAGCGTTGTTTTTATGAAATAGAAATAAAAAGTTTGAATCAATATCTGGATGACACCCAAAAACATTAAATTTATATATAAGTTTTCTATTTATATCAATAAATATATATGATTATTTATCAAATAATACTAAAAGAAAAAAATAATTCCCAGTACGTAACATAAATTAATAAAAAAACTGCTAACTGAATATGAAAGAAAAAATAATGCATATTATTTTCATAGAATATTAGCTAGAATACAAATATTAACCGTGAGGAAACAAGACGATTTGTGATGTTTTTTTACCTTAAATCCTAGTTTTTAAGCTAAAAAAGCTAAAAAGTTCATTTAAAAAACGCTTGACAGTGTTTGTTTATCGTGTTTAAACCACATAGACGGCAAAAATATTACCTTATGCAATTTCTGTCTAAAACTTAGCGCTCATTTATGCTATGATAAGAACATAGTTTTAGAATACCGAATAGCCATTAGAAAGGGACTCATTATGGAGTTACATAGTTATCCCCTAATAATATCATGTTTTTTATCAATATGCTTATATTTTCAAAAATTGTTGCAGTGTCCGGAAGTTTATTTAATTGAGTGTGACGTGGAATACCTTCCTGATGATTCAAAGCTATTGGCTAGTATAAGAGACTTTTGAAGTAAACAACAAAGTGCCCGTGTGGTGCAGTGGTACCAAGCCGGGGCCGGACTAAAAGAACAAGCCTTAAAAATTTAGGGAAAGGAAGCCCTGTACGGATTGTTTTCTTTCAGTTTCCAAAAAACAGTTTGGCTTATTTCGGTTTCAGGGGCCGGTACCACTAAACGCGTGAAAACTATAGGTACTATGTATTAACACGTTATTTCAAACTCTTACTGATGGTTTAATTTTTGTCTTTTTCGTGAGAAATCTCATGAAACTTTTTGTTTGGAATGTATTAATATGCAGCTAATTAATTTCACGTATATTTGTTTTAAATAAAAAACTAATAAGTAATAAAGACTTAATCCATAGTTAAGAGCTTTTTTAATCCCCACTAAAGGTTTATTAGCTTTAACTAAAAACAAATACGCATAAAATTAATTATAAATGATCAATATAAGTCATTAAAACAAGGATTACAGTAAGATTTTTTGAGAAAAACTAGAAACATTAGAATATTACCAAGAATTTTAAACAACATGCTAGCACCTAGTTAACATAGTTTTAGTGTACCGGCCCCACTTATGGGTGGTCACATGAGTTATGTCATTATCTCCATAAAACTTTACGTGATTCATTATGGAGATTATTATTTCATTAAAAGACAAGTCCCAATCGGTTATTACAATAGTATGTGATTGTAATAACGTCCCTGATATTTACACAAAAATACGTTGTCCCTGATATTTACACAAAAAATGCTTGTGTGTTGACCAGTTGTTTTATATGTATCTTTAGCAATCCACATGTAGATTTTCATCATGTAGAAATAAAAATTTGTGAACGCAAAACTCCTGGATAAAAATTTTATAATACACAAAATTTTATAAAATAGTTAACGCAAAATTCAAAGATAAAATTTTTTACATAATACTGTCGAATAACTAAAATTACTCCAAATATTTCATGTTTCAGCATGTAAAATAATGTATACGTCAGAGTTAACAAAAAACATTAAAATAATTGAAAACATTACGGGAAAAAAACTTCATCACAGTTTTACGTTCACAGTTTTTTTTGATTGCAAATTTGCGGTGGACAAGTAGAATAATCTACGGTATTACGTAGAAAAATTATCATGTAGATTATTCAACAAACTGTAGATAGTTCCACAGATTATAGTATAGATTTTTTACGCGAGGAAAAATCTACAATGTGAAATAATTTACGTATAATTAGAAAAACAGTTTAACACAAAGCCGGACATTCTTCACTCTCATGCATTCTTGACAAGATTACGTTCTTACATAACCCTTGCTTTCGTTTCATTTTAAAATTAAGTTCGAATACTCCTAGAGAAATTAAATAAGTTTACCTGCGATTTTTTTTAGTTACGAAATTTTGAGACTAATTTCCATAGATCGACGGAAATGCATCATAAATAAATTCTTCGATCAAAAAAATTCCAAACGGTAAATGTTCGAAATGACACCAATAATATAATTTTTTCAGCTGTTCCGAGTGTTAAACAGACGATAAGTAGAATAAGATTTCTAAAATTAATCAAAAATACACATGATCAAAAGTAAAATAGATTGTTGCTAAATAACTAAAATAGATATTTTGGAGTCGCAAAAAGGGCACTCGGAAAACTTTGGGTGCTTGGAGCCACAAAAAGTGGAAAATCAAGTTTAAAATAAAAATATGGTGTGGGCGTTGTGCCTTGGCCTTGGTATAGATTTTAGCAAGTTTTAATTTCGGCTCATAAATTTTTTTAGAGCACAAATTAATCTTTTTTTTCAGCTCTAAGTTCCTTAGATCCAAGTTCTTTCAGCTCCACCGATCCTGATTTGACAAAACAACAAACACTAAATTTAAAAACCAGACGGTTTTAATTAAAAAAAAACTGAAAAATATAAAAGCTGACGAATCAAAATACGAAAATAAAATTTGAGAATCGAAAATCCTATGGGTTATCCTACCAACGGTGCGCTCTGAAAAAAACATTAAAGTCAAAAACCGGACTGGTATGATTAACATTAAAACAAAATAATAAAGCTGACGAATCAAATAACGAAAATCATCTTTAAAAATCGACAAGCCCACCGTGTCCGCTCGTACAAAGGTCCGTTCGGAAAATAAAATCCGCAATCAAGCCTGGAAAAGACGACTGGCTGGGAGGTGTTGGAAAGTGCGCGACGGCACTGTGTGGGGGAAAACAGAGGTCTTTCGCGATGACAATGGTTTGATTTTTCTCGGCCGTAAGTAAACGAATGGACTGCGCGCCGGGGAAATGGGCCAATCAGCGAACTCCAGGAAGCGGAGTCGCTCCTCCTTGCAGAACAGGTTGCATTGGGCAAACAATTCCCATCCCCGGCTGTGTGTGTGTATGCGGGGAGAACAATTGCGCGCTCCGCGCGCCTAAAGAACTCGCCCATGCCGCCGCACCTGGAGAGCCTTGCCACCCCGGGCTTGTGGAGAGCCTCGCCGGACCTCTCGTTAGCCGTGCGCGACGTTGGGAGCCCATTGTTCACTGCGTGGATCTATTTAAAGAGGGTTTCGGGGTTTTTTCTTAAATAATTTTAGAAAAGGAAAAGGTGTGGCGCTGCTGTCATAGTGACATATTTATTATAAGGCTGTATACCCGGTATAAATTTCTGTGAGAAAAAGAAATTTAGAAATTGTTTATCTTAATTTTGTTTCAAAGGATGAGACGCTTCTACCCCGGTGTGCTTTATGCGCTCCGTATTGGGACAGAGGAGAGTGAAGGGGTTTCTCTGGTAATGTGGATGAATCCGACGTAAATATAATTTGTATAACCATCGTTTGCATACAGCTGATTGATCATTCCGTATGATGGTTAGTTCAGTAATAGTACGTTTAGCTGTTTTTTCGGGGTTTTCCAACAAAAATCTAAGGTGCTTCGACATTTGCGAACGCTCTTTTCAACCAAACTGTATGCAAATTATTTCCAACGTGTAATTCATCCATTCAAAAAAACAAATTGCGCCGTTTTTTAAGCCAATCGTGCATCATAAAGACAGTAGTATACTGATGTTCCAACCCTCGATGATTATGCTCTAGAGCTCTGGCCAGCTACCAGTGGAGAAAACTTCGAACTTCAAAGCTCTAAAGTCATCCGATGAGTAATTTTTTGAAGTCCAGATGTATGTTTTAAGTTTTTTATATTTAATTTCAGGTTGGTTTTTTTATTTATAATAAGTTTTGAAAAAAATTAGTTTATAAACAAGTTTCAAAAAATTCTATATGACATTACTCTTTAACCATTCATTAAAATAGAACAAATATAAACCCGCGCTCTAAAGTTTCAGAGCTCTAAAAACCGAAACTTCTATTTAGAGCTCCAAAGTTTGGAGCTTAGAGGAACATCACTAATGGACAGTTCCTCATAGAAAGATTTGTGTATATTAGCACTGTTAAAAACTGTTTAGAAATGAGTTTTTTTGTATGTTAATACTTTTCTGAAATTTTGAAAATGGCCTCAAATTCGATCCAAAAGCAAAATGTTCATGTATTCACTTATAGTGGATACGAACCTTTTTTTACCGCCGCAGTTGAAATCGGATTCGCCTGTCGCGAGAAGGATTATAAAAAATAAAATACGAAAGTTGAATGAAAAAAATCGGACGCTCCGTAGCCGTCCGGAAGGATTTAGCGATAAGTAGCTCAAAAAATCGCCATTACTGCGGAAAAATAAATCACAATTTGTGCTTCATGTACGTGACTGTGACTGTTTTTAAATTTTAGACAACACATGTAGAATGAGTCACAGTCACAAGTATTTTATAATAACTCTGTCTTATTTTGCTGTAGTAAGAAAAAATGCAAGCCAAGGACTGCAGTGTGTGGAAAATTTTCGCGGTTATTACTATTTTTTATATTAAAAAAACAACACGGGAGAAAATTGCAAACACAAAAATCGCTAAAACACACGAAAAACAAATAACTTTGAAATGACCGTTTTTCCTGTCACGGCTAATAAAATTATATATTTTTTGACTTTTTTTAAAGTTTTTAAATGTTAAAATAAAATTTAAGTTCTAAAAATTAACTAATTACGAAGAATAAATTTCTGTTTGACATTATTAATAACGTTTTTATATATGCGTTTTTGATCGGATTTTCTTCGAGTTTTTTTAATTCATAAAATATGGCGTTTAGTATTATTAGTCCGTTTTAGTGAAAACAGTTTTAAACAGTAAAAAAAACATGTGATCGATATGTAGATAAAGGAAATTAATGGGGCAAATTTCTTTCTTTTTTTCTCAATTTAATCAATCATTCGAATCATACTATTATATTCGCATTTAATATGATACAATATACTAATTCAAGAATTGTTTCCGTCGTTTTTTTAATTAATACTTATCGAAATATCAAGTCCCCCTTAAAAAATTATTAAACCAAAAATCAATTTTTAAAGGTAAAAAATTTTTTAATAAAAAATATTTTTTTCTAATTGATTTGTTTCTACATCACTTTTTTTAAAAAATAAAACGTTTGACTGGACAAACATTAATAAAATTTAAAACTTTAATATCAAAAAACTTTAGTTTTAAATTCGATTCACTCCGGAAAAGTATAAACGGATGCAGTCATTGTAAAAAAATTTTGGTATCAAATATTAATTTTTTTATGTTTTTTTAGTTGCTGTTATTCAAAAGTCTGTTCAAAAATGATTGAAACTGGCGACAAAACTTAAGAAATCGGTATGTTTTTTGTTTGCTGTTATTCTAAAGTATTTTCAAAATGATTGAGACTGGCCACAAAACTTAAAACGTTATATAAACTAGGCGAAACAGAATAATAATATGTTTATGTATATCAATGTATAGCTTGGATTTTTAACTATTATATAAAACTTTAAAAAATCATTTTTATCAAGCCATCACTACGGCCGATGCGATAAAACAAAAACCGGGGCTGGTATTATGAAGGTTTAATCCGACTTAAAGTTAATCTGAAATTAGCGATTGTCGACACACGGTAAACATACTAGCAGTATTGATTAGATAATCTAGTTTAACGAATTTAATCTGAGATTAAACTTAATCTCAGATTAAATCGTCACTAACTCGAGATTAAATTGTTAATTTATGCAAATTTTTAAACCACCTCCGGAGGTGGTTTAAAAATTTGCCGTTGAGGTGGTTTAAAAATTTGCCGTTTTTCCTGCTAATCTCGAATTAATGACGATTTAATCTAGGATTAAGTCTATTAACTTCGTTAACCTAGATTATTCAATCAATACTGTTAGTATGTTTACTGTGTGTCGACAATAGCTAATCATCTTAGATTAACTTTAAGTCGGATTAAACCTTCAGCATACGACCCCTGGGCTGGTATTCTGACGCAAGGTTAAAAGTTATCCCGGGATAACTTTTTTACGTGTTTAAGGATGCGAGTGAAATATAAATTTTATCCAGGTTAAAGTCGGGATAAATTTTTTCTATTGTTTTAAGGATAAGAATTTATCCAACTCAAGAGGTGGATAAATATTTACTCCCGTAGGATTAATTTAATAAAAATAAAATACGCGCATTGACAAGAATACATGAAAATTCATTAATAAAAAAAAGAGGAATAAGAAATGAAGAACAAATTATACGGGCTATGTGTGGATCCAACCTAAATGCATACGTATGCATAGTTTTATATGCATACATATGCATATGTTATACATTCATGCATAAATTTATATGCATACGTATGAATTTTTCCGCAAAGTATATGCTTACGTGTGCATATACTTTCCGGAAAAATGCATACGTATGCATATAAGTGGCAAAATATGCACACGTATGCATATTTTTCAACTTATATGCATGTGTATGCATTTTTCCGGAAAGTATATGCATACGTATGCATTTTTTTGCAACTTTTATGCATACATGCATAAAAGTTAACAAAAATTGCATACGTATGCATAAAAGTTTAAAAAAATGCATACGTATGCATATACTTTGCTGAAAAATGCATACGTACGCATATAACTAAAAAAATGCATACGTATGCATATGAATTTATGCATACGTATGCATATGAATTTATGCATACGTATGCATAAAAACATATGCATACGTATGCATTTAGGTTGGATCCACACATAGCCCCTATAATTTATTCTTCATTTCTCATTCTTCTTTTCTTTATTATAGGCAAATAAAATCTAGCTGACCGCGATATTTGCAGTATTGAATCGACTATTTAATAAGAAAAACATTTAAAATTTTTCACTGATTAGTAACTTCACTTCAGCGGATTAATAAAAAAGATTAAAAACTGGATTTTAATAATTATTTATCAAATTATTTAATTTGTAACCTAAATGCAAATTTTTTAAGGGCTAAAGTTGGTTAATTTGTGTATATTTTGTGAAAAGGTGGAACTAGAAAAAAATGTTGCGTTCTTATTTGTTTTTTAAAAAAACGTCATTACCGCACAATTTTAATTGGTCCCTTCATGTCTGCATATTTTAATTTTCAGCGTCAGCCAGATATAATTAAACCATAATTAATTTTTATGTGTTCTTGACATTGACTTATATTTTTCATTTTGCGCAAGGTGGTTTTGCGACGCGAGAAAAAAATTTTAAAAAATTCATTGCATTTATTTTCGCTTCCATATTACTATTAATTTACAATTTATAATATTTTTTTTATTTTCATTGGAATGAATTTATCGGGGTAAATATTAGTGTTTCTTCAGATTGCGACCCCCTGGGGCCGGTCCACTAAACGCGTGCTGACTAGGTGCTATGTTAGCACGTTGTTTAAAACTCTTGTTAATGTTTTAATTTCTGGTTTTTTTCTCGAAAAATCAATCAGAACTTTTTGTTTACATGGCACAAATTGATATTTTATTAATTTTATACATATTTGTTGTATATACAAACTATTAAAGCAATAACCCCTAGTTGCGGGCTAGCAAAACTCTTAACTAGGATTTAAGGCTTCATTAAATTTTATTTCAAACAAATATGCATAAAACTCTTTAATATTAATTTATTCTGTCTAAAAAAAGAGTCCCATAAGTTTTCTCAAGAAAAAACCCAGAAATTAAAACATTAACAAGAGTTTTAAACAACGTGCTAAGATAGCACCTAGTCGGCACGCGTTTAGTGGACCCGCCCTTGCGCTTTAAAAAAACAGAACTTTTTTATAAGTGAGAAATGGCTGTTGTTTTATTTATAGGAATGGCCGTTGTTGGAAAAAGTTTTTCCGAGTATTTTCTGAAAATATAAGGACGATTGGAAAAGTGATATTTTTAATGACGGTTTGAATGGCATCAGTGCTATGGATAAATTGCATATGCATCAATGCTATGGTCTATGATGTAATGGATAAATTTTTCAGTAAATTTAGCTGTTTAAATTTTTCAGCGCCTGTTATTTTCGCTTCTATTTTTCGGGTCGTCACAATAGTACAATTTTAAAATTTTGCAGACATTCTTCATTTTTTATTTATTGTTGATAAATTGAATTTCTAAATTAAATGTAAAAAAGCTAGAGTCTTAGCTATGCAATAATATAAATTTCTAATAGTGCTCGATTATTAATACGAATTTAAAATCATGTTGTCAACAATTTAAAGTTGGACATTAAAAAAGTGGCTCCTAAAAAAATATTGCGCGATTTTTTACCCTTTCCAAAGAGCTCATGTTTATTTCTGATCAATCAGTACCAACGGAGGAATATCGGTTTTAAAATATAAGCGTTTAAAAAAATCTATTAATCATAAGGAGAAAAGGGACATAGATTACAAAATTTAAACAAGTTCTCTTATTATAGTTGGCGCGGTGCCATGAGGTTTAATCGCGTTGTGGCGCTCTCGTGCCACCGATATGTCAATTATAATTTTTTAAATAAACAGAAAAAGAAGATGAAAACTTATTAAAAAAATTACGTACGTTCCCTAATTACAGTTGGAGCGGTGGAGTGGGCCTAAATCGCCGCACCAACAAGGATTGCAATTATATTTTTGAAACAAAAATAATAATAATGAGAAGAAGAAGATGAACATCAATTACAAAACTTATCCACGTTCTTTAATTATGTTTGGCGCAGTGCCGTGGGGCTACACTGCTGTGTGGCGCTCCCGCACCACTAATGATGCAATTATTTTAAAAAAAAAGACTCAGCAGAAGAAGGAGATGAACATGAATTACAAATTTTATTTTATCCACGTTCTCTGATTATAGTTGGTGCGGTGCCGCGGGGTTAAATTGCCACAGGAACGGCATATTAAAGAAAGTGGGTAAATTCTGTAATTCAAGTTCATATTCTTCTTCTCATTATTATTATTTTTATTTGAAAAATATATTTGCAATCCTTGATGATGTGACGATTTAGCCCCATTTCACCGCTCCAACTATAATTAAAGAACGTACGTAATTTTTTTAATAAATTTTTTTCTTCTTCTTCTTTTTTTTTCAAAAACATATAATTGAATTATTGGTGGCACGGGGGCGCCACATGGCAATTAAGCCCCATGGCACCGCGCCAACTATAATTAGAGAACTTGAATAAATTTTGTAATTCATGTCTCTGTTCTCCTTATGATTAATAGATGTTTTTTTCAAATGCTTATATCTTAAAACCGATATTTATTCCGTTGGTACTGATTGATCAAAATAAACACTATTCGGAAAGGGATTAAAAAATCACACAAAAATTTAGAGTACAGCTTCATGTTCAACATTTAAATTTTGACAACATAATTATAAATTCTAGTAAGAATCAAGCACTATTAAAATTTTATATTATTTGCATAGCTAAGACTCTAACATTTTTATATTTTAATTTCAAAAATTCAATTTATCAACAATAAATAAAAAAATGAAAAATGTCTGCAAAATTTTTAAAATTTCTATTTGACGACCCAAAAAATCAAAGCAAAAAATAACCACCTAAATTTAAACATAAATTACTAAAAAATTATGTACATCATCAACCATAAGCCTAGATTACATATCAATTTATCCATACACTATGCCATCAAACCTCATTAAAAATATCACTTTTCCATCTCCTTATATTTTTCGCAAAAAATACTCAAAAATTTTTTCAAAACAGCCATTTCCTATAAATAAAACAAGCAGCCATTTCTACTTATAAAAAATCTTTTTTTTAAAGCGCAAGGCGGGTCTAGCTAAACGCTGCCGACTGAATCTCACACTATTTTTTAAAACTCTTTTAATTTTTAATTTCTGTTTTTTCTTGACTTATAGAACTCTTTTTTCAGACAAATAAATTAATATTAAAATTTTATCATATTTTTTGAAAATAAAATTTAATAAGTTTAAATCCTATTAAGATTACCCCAAAATTAGATATTCTTTAATATTTTGCAACAAATATTATAAAATTAATAAAATATCCATTTTTGCCATTAAACAAAAATCTATTATTTTTCAAGAAAAACCAAAATTAAAACATTAACAATTTAAACAACTGTAACATAGCGCCTATCCGCGCCTTTTGACCGCCCAGGGTCGCCAATCTGAAAAAACGTAATTTGCCCGAATAAATTCATCCAATGAAAAAGAAAAAAAAATATATAAATTTAAATTAATATAATATGAAGCGAAAATAAATCCAATAATTTTAAAAATTTTTTTCTCATCACAAAACCGCCTTTGCGCAAAATGAAAAAATATAAGTCAATTGAGAACACATAAAAATAATATTTTTATATACCTGCTGACGCTGAAATAAAATATGCAGAGACCAAATAAAATTTGCGTAATGACTTTTTTTAAAAAACGAGACGCAACATTTCTCATCCCACCTTTTTAGTACACAAATTAACTTTAGCCCTTAAAAAATTTCATTTATTTCATTAAAATAATTTGATAAAATATTAAAATACATTTTTTATTAATCCCTAAATAAATACTAATCATGAAAAATTTTTAAATTTTCTAAAACTAAAATCCGACTAATTCCTCATAAAAAAGAAAAAAAACGAAAATAAATATAGGTAGACCAACTAAAATATAATATATATATATAATATATAATATAATAAATCATAATATAATTTATATATTACATAAAATATAATATAATTTAACTTATTAATTACTTATAAAAATAAAAAAAATATATATTAAAAATAAAATATAAAAAAAATAATAATATCCTATAATTAATAAATATAAAATATCAAAAAATATAATATAAATAAAATAAAACATATAATAAAAACTAATATAATATACAAATATATATCTATTCCTTTTAATTTTATCTTTCTTATTTTTTAATAACTAAATATACCTCATATAAACTACCTAAAAAATAAAAATTACCCTACTATAAAATATACCAATTTAAAATAAAAAAATAGAAAACTACCCCAAATACAACCATACAATACACTAAATAACTCAAATACTACAAAAAAAACAAAAAATATTAGATAAAGTAATAACTAACTAATAAATAACAAAAAATAAAAAAAAAAGGAAAAAAAAAATTAAACCCAAAAGGGGTAAAAATAAAAAAATTTATCTCAGTTGTGACGATTTAATATAAAATTAAGTTTAATCTAGATTAATTCATTAAACTAATTTATCAAATACTGCTATATGTTTACTATCGACAATCGCTAATTTCATTAACTTTAAGTCGATAAAACCTTCAAATACCACCCGGTTTTTGTACGCATCCGCCGAAAATAGCGTCACAGATAAAAATATTTTTAAAGTTATATAATATAAAAATAAATATATAAAAAATATATTATCTTCCCTATATATAATTATTTTTATGCCATAAACAAAAAATACTCAATAACACAAAAACAAAAAAACATACACTAATTCCCACAAACATTAACAACTTAATAACACAACTAAAAAAACATAAAAAATTAATATTTTGATACCAAAATTTTTTTACAATGACTGCATCCGTTTATACTTTCGGGGAGTGAATCGAATCTAAAACTAAAGTTTTTTGATATTAAAGTTTTAATTTTTATGAATGTTTGTCCAGTTAAAACGTTTATTTTTTAAAAAAAAAGTGATGTAGAAACAAAATCAATTAGAAAAAAATATTTTTTATTAAAAATAATTTTTAACCTTTAAATTAATTGATTTTTGGTTTAATAATTTTTTTAAAAGGACTTGATATTCCGATAAGTATTAATAAAAAAAACGACAGAAAAATTCTGAATTAGTATATTGTATCATATTAAAATGCTGAAGTATAATAGTATAATTCAAATGATCAGATTAAATTGAAAAAAAAAGAAAGAAATTTGCCCGATAATTTCCTTTATCTACATATCGATCACATGTTTTCTTTACTGTTTAAAACTGTTTTTCACTTAAAACGGACTAATAATACTAAACGCCATATTTTATGAATTTAAAAAAACTCGAAGAAAATCCGATCAAAAACGATATATAAAAACGTTATTAATAATGTCAAACAGAAATTTATTCTTCGTAATTAGTTAATTTTTAAAACTTAAATTTTATTTTAACATTTAAAAACTTTAAAAAAAAGTCAAAAAAATATATAATTTTATTAGCCGTGACAGGAAAAACGGTCATTTCAAAGTTATTTGTTTTTCGTGTGTTTTAGCGATTTTTGTGTTTGAATTTTCTCCCGTGTTGTTTTTTTAGTATAAAAAATAGTAATAACCGCGAAAATTTTCCACACACTGCAGTCCTTGGCTCTGCATTTTTTCTTACTACAGCAAAAATAAAGACAGAGTTATTATAAAATACTTGTGACTGTGACTCATTCTACATGTGTTGTCTAAAATTTAAAAACAGTCACAGTCACGTACATGAAGCACAAATTGTGATTTATTTTTCCGCAGTAATGGCGATTTTTTTGAGCTACTTATCGCTAAATCCTTCCGGACGGCTACGGAGCGTCCGATTTTTTTCATTCAACTTTCGTATTTTATTTTTTATAATCCTTCTCGCGACAGGCGAATCCGATTTCAACTGCGGCGGTAAAAAAAGGTTCGTATCCACTATAAGTGAATACATGAACATTTTGCTTTTGGATCGAATTTGAGGCCATTTTCAAAATTTCAGAAAAGTATTAACATACAAAAAAACTCATTTCTAAACAGTTTTTAACAGTGCTAATATACACAAATCTTTCTATAAGGAACTGTCCATTAGTGATGTTCCTCTAAGCTCCAAACTTTGGAGCTCTAAAAAGAAGTTTCGGTTTTTAGAGCTCTGAAACTTTAGAGCGCGGGTTTATATTTGTTCTATTTTAATGAATGGTTAAAGAGTAATGTCATATAGAATTTTTTGAAACTTGTTTATAAACTAATTTTTTTTCAAAACTTATTATAAATAAAAAAACCAACCTGAAATTAAATATAAAAAACTTAAAACATACATCTGGACTTCAAAAAATTACTCATCGGATGACTTTAGAGCTTTGAAGTTCGAAGCTTTCTCCACTGGTAGCTGGCCAGAGCGCCAGAGCATAATCATCGAGGGTTGGAACATCAGTATACTACTGTCTTTATGATGCACGATTGGCTTTAAAAACGGCGCAATTTGTTTTTTTGAATAGATGAATTACACGTTAGAAATAATTTGCATACAGTTTGGTTGAAAAGAGCGTTCGCAAATGTCGAAGCACCTTAGATTTTTGTTGGAAAACCCCGAAAAAACAGCTAAACGTACTATTACTGAACTAACCATCATACGGAATGATCAATCAACTGTATGCAAACGATGGTTATACAAATTATATTTACGTCGGATTCATCCACATTACCAGAGAAACCCCTTCACTCTCCTCTGTCCCAATACGGAGCGCATAAAGCACACCGGGGTAGAAGCGTCTCATCCTTTGAAACAAAATTAAGATAAACAATTTCTAAATTTCTTTTTCTCACAGAAATTTATACCGGGTATACAGCCTTATAATAAATATGTCACTATGACAGCAGCGCCACACCTTTTCCTTTTCTAAAATTATTTAAGAAAAAACCCCGAATCCCTCTTTAAATAGATCCACGCAGTGAACAATGGGCTCCCAACGTCGCGCACGGCTAACGAGAGGTCCGGCGGGGCTCTCCACAAGCACGGGGTGGCGAGGCTCTCCAGGTGCGGCGGCATGGGCGAGTTCTTTAGGCGCGCGGATTGCGCAATTGTTCTCCCCGAACACACACACACAGCCGGGGATGGGAATTGTTTGCCCAATGCAACCTGTTCTGCAAGGAGGAGCGACTCCGCTTCCTGGAGTTCGCTGATTGGCCCATTTCCCCGGCGCGCAGTCCATTCGTTTACTTACGGCCGAGAAAAATCAAACCATTGTCATCCCGAAAGACCTCTGTTTTCCCCCACACAGTGCCGCCGCGCACTTTCCAACACCTCCCAGCCAGTCGTCTTTTCCAGGCTTGATTGCGGATTTTATTTTCCGAACGGACCTTTGTACGAGCGGACACGGTGGGCTTGTCGATTTTTAAAGATGATTTTCGTTATTTGATTCGTCAGCTTTATTATTTTGTTTTAATTTTAATCATACCAGTCCGGTTTTTGACTTTAATGTTTTTTTCAGAGCGCACCGTTGGTAGGATAACCCATAGGATTTTTGATTCTCAAATTTTATTTTCGTATTTTGATTCGTCAGCTTTTATTTTTTTCAGTTTTTTTTTAATTAAAACCGTCTGGTTTTTAAATTTAGTGTTTGTTGTTTTGTCAAATCAGGATCGGTGGAGCTGAAAGAACTTGGATCTAAGGAACTTAGAGCTGAAAAAAAAAGATTAATTTGTGCTCTAAAAAAATTTATGAGCCGAAATTAAAACTTGCTAAAATCTATACCAAGGCCAAGGCACAACGCCCACACCATATTTTTATTTTAAACTTGATTTTCCACTTTTCGTGGCTCCAAGCACCCAAAGTTTTCCGTCGGCTCCGAGTGCCCTTTTTGCGACTCCAAAATATCTATTTTAGTTATTTAGCAACAATCTATTTTACTTTTGATCATGTGTATTTTTGATTAATTTTAGAAATCTTATTCTACTTATCGTCTGTTTAACAATCGGAACAGCTGAAAAAATTATATTATTGGTGTCATTTCGAACATTTACCGTTTGGAATTTTTGTGATCGAAGAATTTATTTATGATGCATTTCCGTCGATCTATGGAAATTAGTCTCAAAATTTCGTAACTAAAAAAAATCGCAGGTAAACTTATTTAATTTCTCTAGGAGTATTCGAACTTAATTTTAAAATGAAACAAAAGCAAGGGTTATGTAAGAACGTAATCTTGTCAAGAATGCATGAGAGTAGAGAATGTCCGGCTATGTGTTAAACTGTTTTTCTAATTATACGTAAATTATTTCACATTGTAGATTTTTCCTCGCGTAAAAAATCTATACTATAATCTGTGGAACTATCTACAGTTTGTTGAATAATCTACATGATAATTTTTCTACGTAATACCGTAGATTATTCTACTTGTCCACCGCAAATTTGCAATCAAAAAAAACTGTGAACGTAAAACTGTGATGAAGTTTTTTTCCCGTAATGTTTTCAATTATTTTAATGTTTTTTGTTAACTCTGACGTATACATTATTTTACATGCTGAAACATGAAATATTTGGAGTAATTTTAGTTATTCGACAGTATTATGTAAGAAATTTTATTTTTGAATTTTGCGTTAACTATTTTATAAAATTTTGTGTATTATAAAATTTTTATCTAGGAGTTTTGCGTTCACAAATTTTTATTTCTACATGTGGATTGCTAAAGATACATATAAAACAACTGGTCAAACACACAAGCATTTTTTGTGTAAATATCAGGGACAACGTATTTTTGTGTAAATATCAGGGACGTCATTACAATCACATACTATTGTAATAACCGATTGGGACTTGTCTTTTAATGAAATAATAATCTCCATAATGAATCACGTAAAGTTTTATGGAGATAATGACATAACTCATGTGACCACCCATAAGCGGGGCCGGTACACTAAAACTATGTTAACTAGGTGCTAGCATGTTGTTTAAAATTCTTGGTAATATTCTAATGTTTCTAGTTTTTCTCAAAAAATCTTACTGTAATCCTTGTTTTAATGACTTATATTGATCATTTAATTAATTTTATGCGCATTTGTTTTTAGTTAAAGCTAATAAACCTTTAGTGGGGATTAAAAAAGCTCTTAACTATGGATTAAGTCTTTATTACTTATTAGTTTTTTATTTAAAACAAATATACGTGAAATTAATTAGCTGCATATTAATACATTCCAAACAAAAAGTTTCATGAGATTTCTCACGAAAAAGACAAAAATTAAAATATCAGTAAGAGTTTGAAATAACGTGTTAATACATAGTACCTATAGTTTTCACGCGTTTAGTGGACCGGCCCCTGAAACCGAAATAAGCCAAACTGTTTTTTGGAAACTGAAAGATAACAATCCGTACAGGGCTTCCTTTCCCTAAATTTTTAAGGCTTGTTCTTTTAGTCCGGCCCCGGCTTGGTACCACTGCACCACACGGGCACTTTGTTGTTTACTTCAAAAGTCTCTTATACTAGCCAATAGCTTTGAATCATCAGGAAGGTATTCCACATCACACTCAATTAAATAAACTTCCGGACACTGCAACAATTTTTGAAAATATAAGCATATTGATAAAAAACATGATATTATTAGGGGATAACTATGTAACTCCATAATGAGTCCCTTTCTAATGGCTATTCGGTATTCTAAAACTATGTTCTTATCATAGCATAAATGAGCGCTAAGTTTTAGACAGAAATTGCATAAGGTAATATTTTTGCCGTCTATGTGGCTTAAACACGATAAACAAACACTGTCAAGCGTTTTTTAAATGAACTTTTTAGCTTTTTTAGCTTAAAAACTATGATTTAAGGTAAAAAAACATCACAAATCGTCTTGTTTCCTCACGGTTAATATTTGTATTCGAGCTAATATCAATTAAAATAATATGCATTATTTTTTCTTTCATATTCAGTTAGCAGTTTTTTTTATTAATTTATGTTACGTACTGGGGAATTATTTTTTTCTTTTAGTATTATTTGATAAATAATCATATATATTTATTGATATAAATAGAAAACTTATATATAAATTTAATGTTTTTGGGTGTCATCCAGATATTGATTCAAACTTTTTATTTCTATTTCATAAAAACAACGTTTTTTTTCGGAAACAGCTGAAATGTTTTTGGTTAAAAAATCTTAAAGTTATACCTCCTGCCACATATGTGTTTCCAAACGTAGAAATAAAATTTTTAATCGGTTTGACGTTGACGCCAGAAAAAACACAATTTATACAGAGTCAGCTTTCTCGAAGTCCACATATTTTACAATTAACTAATTATTACTATTATTTAATAGAATATATTTACGCAATTGTATATTTAAAAAAAATTTAACTTACATACCTAGCGAGCATAAAAAAATTATAATTGTAAATTCAGTTGTCGCACCACGAAATAAAATTTTTTCATTAAATAGATAAGTTTTAATCTTTTTTTATTTGTAGAATTTAGTAACAATAATTAACTAATGTCAAACATTTCCGTAAGTGTCAAGTAAATTTTTAGCTACTTATGCAACCTACATTTTTTGTACTGGAATTTGAAAACAAAAAACTTTTTTGTAAATGAAAGTCTAAAATACCTAAACTTCTGAAATTATTAAAACTTTGCATTATTAATTTTAGCACCACAAAATTACAAAAAAAGTGAAAATCATTTAATTTGCGACGATTTTTATATATTACTGCGGGACTCCGGTCCTAAAATATTGTTATGCTGGGCAGGGTCATGATTAAATAAATAAAATAATCCTATAATTTGGTATGTTTGCTACAACAATGTTAAAAGCTAATGTAATTGTAAGTTCAAAGTTCAATTATCGAAATTCTTGGTTAATTTAATGTATTTGTGTACTTAGATCAAAACCAAACAGGAAATCAAAATGATAGAATTTTTATTAATCTTGTTATTATTTCAAAAAAACATAAAAGTTTAAAAGTTTTTAAGAAAAAGTCCTTTCGTGCATTTTAGATTGTTTTAGAAAGTTTTTGCTTAAAAATGTTTGGTATTTTGTTTCGAAAAACCTATACGCAAAAGTATTCTATGTGCTCCACATAAAAACTTTAATGTGTTTAAAGATAACAGGTTTTCAAACCCTCAAAAGTCTAATGTTTAATGGTGGCACTTAAACAACGATTTAATAACAAAAAAACAAGTTTGTAAATGTAGGTGTAGCACACTAATTTAAAATTGTATTTTATTTTTGCCCTTATTTGGTACTAATTATTATATCAGGCCACACTAAAAAAAGTATTACAGCAAAAATGAATTCCATCCCAAGTACGAATTATTTTTGCTAATACAAATTGATGCAAACGCAGTGTTTTCTTTTGATATTAAATCCAAAACAGCCAGTGTTTAACAGTTAAAAATTTGTAAAAAAAACCTCTTACCAGAAAATTAAATTAAAAAATAAGCTCAGTTCTCAACAATATTTAATAAATACAGTCATTTAAAAAACCATTTAAATCTTGTTTTATATTTATTGTGGTATTTTAATGGAATGCTTTTTAAAAATTTATTATTTCAGCTAAGAATGATAAGTTTTGAAAATCATAGTTTAAAATTTTAAAGCGTTGTTTTTATTCAAATATAACAAAGTAGTTAAAAAAAACTACCACAATAACGAAAATTAATAGCAAAAATTTTTTATTCAAATTCTGTATTCGTTTAATAAACCCACCTAGCATAAAAAAATTTAGGGTCTGCAAAATTTTGGTCCTTTGGCAAAATCAAAGTGCCTAATAACAAAAAATACTTTTACACAATTTTTTAAAAAACTGGAGATTTAACTACAGTACTTAAACAATCAGTTTTGTAATTTTTGGCTATTATTTTAATCTATTATTTCGCGTAATTTAGGTTTTTCATGTTAAAATTTGTTGGGTTAATCAGAAAAAAAAACTTTTTATAATGCTTTAATTTAACGAATAAAATCGCTATAAGTTTTGAAATAGATAGTTATTATTTGCAGTATTTTAAGTTTACAAAGTAATACAATGAGATGCCTCGAATTTTAAAGGAAGTTTGTTTTTTGGGGGGCGCCCGCGCTTTTTTTGCCGACGGTGGGTGGCGGGAAACTTGGTGGGGTAATCAGAAAAAAACAAACCTTTTTATAATGCTTTAATTTAACTCGTTCCTGTGATGGTTTTTTCCCCCGTTACAACCGAGAAACCTTCGCACAACAAAGGTAAAACCTTCGTCTCACGGTGGTAGTATTTTAGTGTGACCAATGTTGCACGTTCAGTTTACCGCCGTAAATTTTACGCATGACCATAGGTGGGCAGTCTTTCGGATTTTGAGGGGGGGGGTGTCCCGAAATTTTTTTTTGGGGTATACGCCAAATACCTCATTTTTGGCGTTTTTAGTACTGGGACCCCCAAAATTTTAGGGGGGGGGGTGTCCGGGGTATCCCCAATTTTTTAAATTTTTAGGGGGGGGGTGTAGGCTATAGGCGGGATTTTCGGGGGTATAACCCCCAACCTCCCCCCGCCCACCTATGCGTATGACCAAGGTCGTACTTAGGTCATACCTAATCTTTTGTGTTGTGCGTAATTAGTTCCCGGAGAGCAAGCAAATTGAAATAGTTAAAGCTTATGGTAGCAATATGCAGATTTTATGCGATGAAACATGCTACGTAATACATTGTATCCGTGATACAGTGTACGTATTATACTTTATGCTGTACGGTAGCAATAAGCAATAAGCAATAACAAAATCTGCATATTGCTACCGTAAAACTTTAACCAATTTTGAATTTACTCGCTCACTGGGCACTAATCACGCAAGGAAATTATGTATGACCTAAGTACGACCTAGGTCATACGAAGGTTTCAGGGTTGCAATCGAGGAAAAAGCAATCACGGAAACGAGTTAACGAACAAAGCCATTATAAGTTTTGAAATGGATAGTTTATTATTTGTAGTATTTCAAGTTTCAAAAATACTACAATGAAATTTCTCAAATTTAAAAGGAATTTTGTTTCGTGGTGGAACCGCCGACCTAAATTTTTTTATGCTACAATTGGTAGGTTAAAATTGCTCCTTAAATTTTCTGGCAATGTTTGTTTTGTGTTTTTTTGTCTAGTTCTGCAAAACTACTTTATCAACAGAAAAATCAATCTAGGAAAAATGTTTTTTTTTTAATTTAAAATGTTTTTTTTTGTTTTTATTGTGTGCTTAAAAATTTAATCTTTGTTATAGTACAATGATTTTAATCCGAATAATTATTATAATTAAGGTACATAGAAATTTGTTTTTCATTTTTTATTACTTTGTATTTACGCAGGGTAAAATGAGTTATGTAGATTCTTATATATTCATACATACAATACAAGTACAGCCCTGTGTTGTGTACTTCTATGTAAATACCACATTTGAAAAAAAACTATTTATTAAAGGCAGAAAATTTGCTTTTTCACAGCTACAGTTTTTCCAAAAATATATACTAGATTTCATATTACAAAAATGTTTTAGCCGTATAGTAACTGCTTTCTATAACCAAATATAACACTTTTAAAACTCTAAAAATAGTTTCGCAGTAACTATGATTTAAAATAAATCAACTTTTTGGTGACGAGGAAAATTCGTTTTAAAATTAATCAATAATATAATAAGAATCATTATACATCATTATAACTGTAACGTGTGCAATAAAAAGTTTTAATCTTGTGATTTAATCTATTCAATTATGAGTATTTATTCATTTTTAGACCAGTACACATTATAGTATAAAGCAATAAATATATGGAGGAAATTTTGTATTTTTTGAGAAAAGGCACGAATTAAACAAAATTTTTGTTCCAATTCGTTTTTTAAAGTGAGAACCAAACAATTTTAATTGGTCCACTCATGTCCGCATACAAATTTACGAGGTCAGCCAGATAAAATTTAAACCATAGTTACCCAAATAAAAAATTCAACCATAGTTACGCAAATAAAAAAAATATAAACTTTAAATTATTGCAAAACAAACTCGTCCTGAAAAAGCGGTTTTGCTTACTAGTTAAAAAACACGTTTTTAAAGTTGTGTGTTTTACTATTTGGTACAGTTTTTCTCGTTTTTAAAGGTCGTTGTAAACTATTTATCAGTTATAACGCCACGACGCACCATGTAAAATTGCGAAATAAATTTCGAACTTAAGAAAAATAACCCCTATTTACTATATTAACAGTAATGTATCTTTACCTGCGTTTAAAAACTTACAAAATTTTTACCAAACAGTTAAAAGTTTTCTGGTGGCAGGAAATCGCATGTGTAGTCGACATACATACAGTTTAAAAAAATTCCCGAATATTTAAAAAGAAAATATGGTAGTGACGAAAAAACTCTTTAAAATTTAATTTGCGTGTTTTACAGCGTTTAAGTCGATTACTTCAATTTTTTGTAAATTTTTGTGTATATTGTATGCGTTAAATTTTTTTCGATTTAACATATGTTTTTGCAAACAAATCAACTACTATTTAAACTTAAAAATTTTGTTTATTTAAAAATTATCCAAAATTTTTAAAATTCTAATGATATTTTTAACAGTATTTCTTATTTAGTTGGCCATGCACGTCTATTTGTGTTAGAAATACGTGCAGCTAAATATTTTTTTATTTATTCATATCAATATGTTATTTACTTTTTTATAAAAGTTTGGATTAATTTTTGTGCGAGTTTTGTTTACAATTTGCTTAAATTTGCGGGAATATTTTGTTTAAAATTTTTTTTCGTTATATTTTATTTTCAGAGTAGATCCGCATAAAGTTATCGATTTTGCAAAGAATTTTTTCGTGGTGGAAAAATATTAATTTTTGTGATGTATATTTAAATTTCCATAAAGAAAAAAAAGTTTTTTTAATTATTGACTTATTATATTTCATTAACATTTTAAGGCATTGGAAGTGTTTTTTAGTTTTTAAATGCCTTATTAAAAACTTTAAAGTAATTAAGTTTTTCATAGGTTTGCGCCAGTAAAGAAATTTAGTTTATTGGCAAACATAATTTTGTTTTGAATACCTTGGAAATATATACGATGCATCTAAACGAAAAATGTTGAGACATGATGGTTTATTTTTTTCTGGTCGTTCTGGTTTGGATCGCTAAATTTTTTTCTTCTTAAGATTGGTTTATACTGCGTCTAAAGAGTCTCAAGAAAAAAAAAGAAAAAAAGTTCGATGTAAGAAAATTTAAAGCTGTTTTTTTAGATTTTTTTAAAAATTTTTTTATTTCAACCTAAAAAGAAGTATAGAAATTTTTAAAAAAATTAAAGAACGCTAAAAAATTTAAAATTCGAACTTTTGGTGTTCGTGCTTTGGACACTTTTGATGACGTATGTCCTGAGCTGTATTCCATTTCAACTTGCGTTTTGGACACGGTGGACTGGCTTTTGAATTGTCCAAAAAGAATTGCGGACCATTCGCTCCTTACAATTCGCTCCCGGGGCAATTCGCTCCCGAGACAATTCGCTCCCTGGAAAATTCGCTCTGTAGACAGTTCGCTCTCTGCCCAATTCGCTCCCGGGATTCTTTATAAACGCAATTTTTACAAAACAGTTCATTGCGCGCAATTCTCTCCTTAAAAAATTCGCTCCCTGGAAAATTACCTTCCTGAACAATTCGTATCCTGGACAATTCGCTCTCTATGAACAGTTTGCTCCCTGCACAACTCATTTGCTCATGTTTGTATTTCTTTGCCCTTCATTTCTAGTTCGCATGGTTTTTTTATAAGCTTAATTTATATAAAGTTTTTTATTGAGGACAACTTGCTTTCTTGCGATGAATATCTGGTTTAAAATTTGGTGTTAATTCCAAATTATAGTTTAATTTTATATTTTCAGTTCCAAAAAACATTCAATTAATTCTGCCATTTATCCGAAAAATATTATATGAATGAAATATTAAATGCTGCTAAAAATATCGATTACTAGCGGTTTTATTATTATTTTATTGTGTTTTGTTCGCTGTAATTCTTTTATTACTATTTAAAAACAAAAAAATTGTTTAAAAAAAACGAAAATTTGGAAAAAAGCCATATACCAAAATTATTTTTTAGCAACTGTTTGGCTGTTTTTTGATTTGTTTTTTATTTGATATCGCTTGATGTGTCTCCTTCCCGTGACGCTAAAAAAATTAAAATTAGTGTTACATTAATTTAAAACAAAAAAATACCTTTGTTTTTTCAAAGGTTTATTAATAATGGCACAAGGAAAAAATTTATTCTGCATAATATTTTCCAAAAGAATATCTTGGGAAACACTTTTAAATTCATACAAAAGAAAACATTGGTTTCCCTAAGCCAAAGCAAAACCTATAAATCAAACTAAAAAACATAAAAAAACCTTAAAAAAGCTTAATTTTTTTAAAATGGCACACAATTTTTAAAGAAGATATTTTTTCCAAAAATATTTTGCAGAAGATATTTGTTCCAGACACCATAATAATATCCACCCATAAAAACTGCGTTATATTGGAGACCGTTTCCCAAAAAACCAAGCTTATTTGCACCAAATTGTTAATGTAAAACTTTTTTATAATTCCTTGATAATTGCGTGTAAATTTGCTTTAATATAAAATAATTTTTTTTTACTGGGCGAAGTAAAAAGGACCTAATTATTAAAAATTGTGCCCGAAAAACATTGTAAAAGTGAATTGTTTTGTAGGATCCATAATGTCTGACAGTCACCTTTTTTTGCAAAAAAATCGTCATTAATTTGTATACAGCGAAAAAAAAGTTATAAAAAGCGTTAAAAAATTTAGAATTGACTTGTCCGAAACAAAGCATACTTTTTGAAAATTACGAAGAAATAACGAGAGTAAATCGGATACAATTTTTTAAAATTCATTTTCCCAAAAGCGCGATTGAATTGTGAAGAGAGCAATATATCTAGGAAACAAATTGTTCAGGAAGCAAATTGTCCAGGGAGCGAATTGTCCAAGGAGAAAATTGTCTAAGGAGCGCACTCTTTCTAATAAAGTAGGTGTAATGAAAAAAGTCGGTAACGAATTGACCTGGAGCGAATCGTCCCGGGAACGAATTTTAGAGCGCAAATTCTCTAGGTCCCGTCTAAAAGACACTTTTGGATTGTCCAAAATTGTTTTTGGACAATTTTGACGAAGTATGAACCAGGCTTAAGTTTAAATTGCATGACATACCATTTAGCAAATCAGGACAAACCATGCAAATACATGTTATCCTGGACCAAAAGTAAACTTTATTATTTAAGCATAAGGTCTTGAGTTTCCAAACAGTTTCACCGAGCTGAGTTCAAAAACTTATTATGCTCCAAAACTCCTATGGGCATTTAAAACAATGAAGGTTCCGTCCCCTTAGTAAATAATATAAGGTATTTAACTCGAACATATATTTAAGTTATTTTAAAAGCATTTTAAAAGAAATTCAACATCTTTTGTGGGTCTTTTTCTTTTAACCGTTCAGGTTTTGTAGGCTAGATTTGTGTTATTTTTAGGTACATTGCACGACATAGTTTTCCGTTTACCAAACCAGGCGCGACCATGCAAATACATTTTACCCTGGATCCCTAAGTGAGCTTAATATATTCAAAATATAAGGCTCTGAACTTTAATGAGCGGCCATAGAGCTTTAACAACTAGGCTAAATTCTCAGTTAACCGGACTAGGCCAAGGAAAGTCGGTGTGTGTTAACGCCAAAACTACAGTTGTATAGCGGTGCCCGGAAAAGGACTTTGTGTCTCATATGCTTTTTAGTTCGCGACAACTTTTGGCGCAAAATCTTTTTTTGGAATAAAAAAACTTTTAAAACGCCAATTGCAAAGAATAAAATCACTAAAAAATATTAATACACATTGAATTCAGCGTTTTTAAGTTTTTTTTAGAACGTACACGATGGTCAAAACCCTCCTATTTAACCGATAGTTTTTCAGTGTTAAATATTTTCAAAAAGTTATGACGTTATCGAATCGCTTTTAGCGCTTAGGAAAAAAAATGGAAAAGATCTCTTTTTTTATTGGAGATCAATTTTTCCCAAGCGCTAATTGGTTAAAACTGCTCCTCCCTCAATAATTCCCACAGAACAAAACATATATGAAGTAATCAAAGTCCGTAATAACTTGCAGATTCAAATTTTATTAAATCTCAAAAAGTCTGATATTTTAACCGAAACTTCGTAATTTCTAGAAAAATGACGCAACTACATTTAGATATTTTGGCTTTAATCCAGTAATGAGCAAAATTTTATACTAGCTCTCACAGTTGAACAAGATTTAACATTCTTTTGACCACCTAAAGCTGAAGTCTTCCAGGCTGAAATTAAGGGCGTAACCTCTCTCCGCCAGGAAGAAACAAACAATAAACTTGCGAGCGAGAAAAATTAAAAAAAAGTTTTCAGCGGTTATGTAACCAATTATTATTAAGTTGCGTCATGTGTTTCTCTGCACGTGATATTTTCTTAAAGAACGAGTGGTTACTCTACCACTCATTTATTTTCACCCTGATAGAATTTATCTTTAGTAACTTTTTCCTATAATTATTGTCACGTTGAGTTGTTTTGTTTTCCCTCGAAAAAAACGACCTTCTTCTTCTTCCATGCTTCTTGAAAAACTTTGTTGTTTTTTTGTATTGATTTCACTGTTTTTATATTGTTTTGCTTTAAGCATACCACGCCAAAATCTTAAAGAAAAATGTTATCAATTATTCAATTCGGAACGTGTTTCCCCTTTAGGTTTTGTTTGTTTGTTTCTTTTTTTCTGTATTGATATATTTATTATCTGAGGAAAAGCTATATATTAAATAACTCAAGACTATTACAAAATAGTAATTTGGAACATTTCGTAAAAGTTTTTCATCTTAATCATTTTAATGAAACAGACATCCTGAGTTATATATATTCTCGGGTTTTTGTAAAAAAGAATCAGAAAATCAGCTATTTTCTGAAGACTGGACAACTAACAACTGGACCAATTAGAGCATATTAGGCCCTATTTAATATCATTGGGGGCTCTAATTAATACGCATTCTAAAAAGGCTTTATGGTCCTAATTTAGCTATTTCACGCCCTAAGTGGAATCACTCCTTTGGAAAAAACATTGCCCCAATATAGGCACCTAGCATTGAAACTCGGTTTATACATAGGGTATACAGTAGACATCATGTTACACCATAATAGATAATTACCGTATTGCCTACTAATTTCTTTAAATATATAAATTAACTGTTCTAATTTAGAAATAAATTTCGAAAAGGCGTCAAGCTGCTCAGATTTAACCATGTTAAAAAATGTTAATTTCAGATTATTGAATGCTTCCAGTTTTGAATCGTTTTGCTATGAGTACCTAATTTTTTTGATGAACTATGTCAGTGTGTACAGGACGTGGGTATAATTAAAAACTTTTAAAATGTTTAAATCATGCGGCCTAAAGCCATTTTTGACTTTAATTTTTATTTTTGAGCCGTTAATTTACATACTAAAAAAGATGAGTAGGTAATACGGTAATTATCCATTTTGGTGTAACATGAAGTGTATTGTATACTTTGTTTATAAACACAGTTTCAGTGCAAGGTGCCTATAACTCTCGAGTTTCCTAAGGGCCACTTTACCTACGGCACGTACTAGTTAGTTAGTTAGCAGCGAATGTGTCTTAGGAATGTAAGTAACATATTTTTCTTTATTTCCATATATTTGACCTTTTTTTGCCATTAGATAAAATACTGCCATTAACAGGCTCTGAGCTATTTATTTAAATATTAGAAAACTGTTTTGAAAACATGTCTTTTCACTCATACAATTATTGTTCTTTTCATTGTTTCTCTTTTCATCTAAAAAAAAATAATTAACACCTAAAAGATAAATGTTGTAAAACTTAAAAGGCACTACGGCTAATTGAAGAAAAACTGATTATGTTTTCTGTTTGTGGAAACAAATAAGCTTTCAAACATTTTCATAAAGCCGCTGAAACATGCCACGCAGAGGTTCTAGATAAACGGGCGTTTTCCTTAGTTTGCCGTCTAGATATAGGGTTTAAGAATTTTAATTCTAATCTAATGACCTTTGTAGCATGTAAAAAATCTATGAGGAAAATGTCGCGACAGTATAAAAACTTGTGATGTTTTTCACAAGTTGTGATCTTGTGATAACTCGGAGCTCCGCAGCGCCCCCACTTCTGATGTTTCTCGGAGCTACAGATCCGCCTTGTTTTTTGTGCGAATTTCCTGAATAAACCGGTAAGAACGGGGTGCCTGAATTGGGAAAAACTGTATTTACCTGCCTCCTACTTGCCCCCACCCTGCTTCTTATCTGCCTCCTAAGCTGTATATGTTTTAACATAGGAGGCAGGGTCACCTGCCTCTTATCTGCCTCCAAAGCAGTTTTACCTGCCTCCACTCTGCATCCTAGCTGCCTCCACCTTGCCTCCTACCTGCCCCCAACCCACCTCCTACCTGCCTCC
>JASAMX010010561.1:0-66923 GCA_030248175.1 Microlaimidae sp. YZB2_3 | reverse complement strand
CAATCAGACAAACGTTTAGTGGATTTAAAAATTACTCTTAAACGAACCTGCGGAAAATGACGATAAAACAACTTGCGGAGCTTAGCATGAATACGTACAGAACTGAGTCCTAAATAGGGTAAAACAACATTAACAGGCATTTTTTCAACCGAAATTTTTTTACAATTACTACTAAAAATCTTATCTAAAAACCTTTTAATACAAGAATCAATAAAGCCTAGCGAATAACCATTTTTGCACAAAAAGGATTTTAAAACTTGTAAATCAACATGAAACAGCTGATAAGACGAACAAAAACGAAACGATCGAGATAGTAAACTGAATATAAAACCAGACTTATAACACACTGGAATAAAACTATTATAATTTGAATAAACACCACTAAACGTAGGTTTCCTATATACAGAGGTGATAAAACTATTATTTTTTCTCATTACACTTATATCAAGAAACGGTAAGACAGAGTTAAATTCTTGCTCAAAAGTAAATTTAATACATTTGTGACGGGAATTTAAAAAATTTAAAAACGGCTTTACATGACTTGGATCCCTAAATAAAACAAAACAATCGTCAACATATCTGCGGTAAAACAAAGGCTTAAAATCTGTTGGACAATCAGAGAGCCAGTTTTCTTCGTGATGACATAAAAACGCATTCGCTAATGTCGGGCCAAGAGGTGAACCCATTGCCACTCCATCGATTTGCTGATAAAACTTAGAGTCGAACATAAAAGTATTGTTTTTTACTGCGAGACTGATAAAACTTTCGAGATCCTTTACAAACTTTTGTGTAATTGCTTCTGCGAATAATGAGTTTTGTTTAAAGATAAAAGAATCTATTTGTATACATAGGGATAAGCCTGTTTTAAACAAGAATATTCAAAGTACTGAGTTATATTTATTTTAATAGGTTTTGTTTTGTTTTTTTTTGTAATAGGTTGTTTTATTTATTTTTTGTACGTGAGTTTTTTTTGGTGTGTTTTATAAATTACCATTCATTTTATCTGTCTTGTCTTACATATATGTATGTTTAAGTGCGCAGTTTTATTTGCAGTTTCTTGCGTGTTTTTTTTTTAAATTATTTTTTTTCTCCTTTAAATTCTATTTAAATTTCTACTACTTTTTGTATTTTTTTTTATCAAAATTATATAACGTTAACTATTTTTTTATTTTAATCGTTCTTTTCGTATTATATATATTATCTAAAAAAAAATTTAAAATTTTAAGTATTAAATGTTTTCTTTATCCTACTGTATTTTTCTGCTATTTATTTCATTATAATTTATCATTTTTATCATTATTTAGCTATTAATATTCTTTTACTTATTCTAAAGTTTCGTAGTCTTTTAAAATCTTTATTTATTGTAAAATTTCTTGTTTTTCTATATATTCTTAAAATTTATGTAATTTACGTCTATTTTTTATTGGTCACATTGTGTATAATTTTGTAATTCTACTTTTATTTAGTGTACAACTGATGATGACCGACGACCAGGTCGAAAGCTTTTGTGTATAATATTATGTGGACAATAAACGTTTTAACCTTTGTTGCTATTGCTTTATCAAGATTTTTATTTCCCCCGGGAAAATCCATTGCCCTTAAAATTTACTTATATTCCATAATTTGGATGGACTGTAGTCTACACAGCAATACTCATTCCAAAAAATGAAGCATTCTCGGACGCAGTCCACTTTCCGATAACCAAACTAGACTGCAGCAGAAAACCAGAGACCATTCTGCATAAAAGCGGGGCCAGTCTGAATGGACCAGGCCAGGGTCTGAAATTTTTATGAATACCACCATGCACTTTGCAACACCGAAAATGTAAGGTCAAAAACAATTAAATATTCTTTCCTAATGCTTTCATTACTACTAATTAAGTTAGTTTTAAAAAAAAAATTTAAAATAATAATTGCGATGGTGGCGCGAGAGCTCCACATGCTGATTTAGCCCCACGATATAAATCCGCCTATGATTGGAGAATGTGGTTAAAATTTGTAATTCATGTTCGTTTTTTTCTTATTATTAAACCATACTTATGCGCAAAATTTAAAGACATCAGGCAGTAGATAGTTTTTTTATATAATTTTATCGCCAGAGTTCAAGATAAATTGTAAAGAAATTAGGTTATAAAAACAACAAAAGTATAATGTGTTCACACCATTACCAGGGGATGATTTTTAAGTAAGTTTTAGTAGTGATAAAAGTAGTACTAGGACTACTTAGTGATAACTAATACTAGTGTCACGGCAGGCTATAGAGTTTAAGTGGATTTTAAACTGACAAAAACTTTCTTTTGGAATTTCTTTAAGAATACGGAGGGCTCTTCGGCTCAGTGGACAGTAAAACAAATTTTAGTTAAAGGTAAAAATCTGGGAGCCGCCACTTGGTAACTGGAAACTAACCACCACTAACTACGTAAAAAAATTCCATTTTTGTCAGTTTAAGAGAAACTATAAACAAAAATTTAAAAGGGGATTAAGGTCACTAAGAGATGTCCCTTAATCCCTTTTTGCTAAAAATTACCAGAGCCAGTAGGCAGACCTGGTGTTTCATCCCTGTAGCTGATTCCCCGTTAACACAGGAAAACTTCTACAGCTTGAACACATGAGATCTCTCTACGCCCAATCACCGAAATACCAGTTTTAGAGTTACAGGACGTTCACGATTACTTTAGTATTTTGACGGATTGGACTGCTCTCACTAAAAATAACCTCGTATAAAAATTTGCATAAAAAACTTCAATATTTTACAATTTCAAACAACACAAACATTAAACACATTATATAATTATTATACTTAAAAAGAAAATCACAGCTTAATCACTTAAAACTTAATTAAATTCAAAATCCAAAATATTTATTTTTTTTTATTTATTCTTGTTTTCTCAATTCTTGATATAAATTAATTTTAAATTAATGTCTTTTTCAGGCTCGATGTGTTTCCCCAATTCAACCTAGATGAAAGAAAACAACTACAAGAGTTGACTGGTTTCGGTTTGGTCCAGATTTGAAGGCGATGCGTTGATAGGTGTTGTTTCGCTTCGCTTTGCATTCCCACCTCGTGCAGGCCTGGATACTGGGAACAAAAAAAATCATACATCCATACATCACAAGCAACATTCCAAACATTACACACCAACACGGCTTCAAAAAACAATACTCCATTTACACAGCATTACAAACACTTTACACTCACATAGCAGCAGGTTTTAACAAACCAAAACCACCACACCGCACAGTTGTCGTTGCTCTGGACATGTCCAAAGCTTTCGACACTGTCAATCACCACACACTCATACACAAACTCGCACAAACACAAGTACCAACAACAATCACAAAATTCATAAACAACTACATCAAAGGCCGCAAAGCATACACCACATACAACAACTACAAATCAAAACAAAAACTCATCAAAACAGGAGTCCCACAAGGATCCTGTCTATCACCCACATTATTCAACATCTACACCGTAGACATACCAACACCACCACCAAACGTACACATCATAACATATGCAGACGACATCACAATATATGAATCACACCCAAACCACCACATAGCTCAACAACAAATACAACCATACCTACACGCAATACAAGCATGGACAGACAACAACCAACTAACATTAAATGCAAGCAAAACAACATCCACACTATTCACACCAGACCCTGCAGAGTACAACACACAATTATCACTACAAATAAACAACACAACACTCATTACAACCAAAAACCCAAAAATCTTGGGCTCACATTCGACCCCAAGCTCACATTCAACACACACATCGCAAACACACACAGCAAAGCACGCAAAACACTCAAAATCATAAACGCACTCACAGCAACAACGTGGGGTAAGCCAAAAGAAACACTCATACACACATACAAGGCAATCACTCGACCAATAATCGAGTATGCCAGCACAATCTGGGGCCCCACTACATCACACACACAAATCAACAAACTACAAACAATACAAAACACAGCTCTCAGGGTCGCAACAGGGCACACCACAGACACAAACACACACATCATACACACAGAGGCTAAAGTCCTCCCAATAGCAACACACATCCAACTCCACGCAAAACAAGCAAAATTGGCGGCCATGTACACAAACAACCCACTTAATTATTTAACACAACAACCTGCACCCAGCAGGCTCAAAAAGAAAACAATATTTCACAACAACAACTACACAACAAACATACCTACAGACATACACAACAAAACTTACAAAGCACTAAAACAACAAATCCACACAAACACAGTCACAAACCACATAAATAACACTCCATTAAACCCAATACTTCAAACAAAAGCACCAGCAATAAGCAACGAGGAAGAAAATCTTCCTCCCGGGGTCAGGAGAACCCTCGCCCAACTCAGGGCAGGGAAATCTCCTTTCCTCTACTCCTACCTACACAAAATCAATCCAACACAACACACATCACCAAACTGCCCGCTATGCAAAACACAAACACACACAACACAACACCTTTTTACATGCACACACATCAATACGCCACTGGGACCAGAGGACCTTTGGGCAAACCCCCTAGCGGTTGCTGAGCTCCTCCGGGAGTGGGAAGAGGGGGTGAGCAAGGTGAGAGGGGTGCCGGACGGATCTACCCAAGGTTGATGGAAACCCTGGAAACTGACAAACTTCATCACAACTACAAGAGGAACTTTATAGTGACCCTTCCGAAGCCTACAACAGAGCTCTGGAGCTCAGATGTGTACAAAAGTAAGTGTTTAAAATTCTTTTCTTTTGCCCACTATTTTCAATAGTGGACTTTCAAAAAGTTGTTTTTTTGGTGTGTATTGAGGTCCAAACGATAAACATAACTTAGCGACCCAAAATCTTTTCTTTTTTCTTAAAAGTCCAAATTAAAACATTAACAAAAATGGTTACAAAAGAACCAATCAGTAAAGTCACCTTAGTTTTTTAGGCTTCTCGAGGAGCACTAAAAAGGTCCTATGCGGCTGAGTTATTATATCACTAAAATGGTCCTGAGTTATTCCGGTTATCCTCTTGAATTATCAGTTTAAATTTCATTTTCAATGTTTCTTATTGTTTATTATTAAAAATATTATAAATTTAACTTGATTATTGTTTATGATTTTCTATATTTTTTCATGAAACATTAGTGCAACGGTTTTTGAAATATTAATTTTTCTGTTCTGTAAATATTCAGACTGAAAGTCTCCTAACCTCACACCTTCCACCCCAACTGATAATATTGCCTTGCGTTATTTTCACAAAATTTAATTGAAAAACAAAAATCCTGAAGGGGAAAGTACCTAGGCTGATATGCAGAACCACATCCAAAAATAATAATTATAAGTTACAGAGAAATAAATAATAAAAAAAACGTGAAAAAGAGTTCAAACATTTCATCACATTTTAAAAACTGAAGAAAGAAATTATTCATATTTAAAATAAGAAGATTCAGACTGCAATACACAAATTACACTGAACAGAATTTGTCTTTTATAAATTTATTAATATTTCAATATATAATTCTTTTATTTTCTTTTTAGCCAATAGAAACAAAAATTTGATAAATTGCCCTAACATGAAAATTCCAGGGAAGTGTTGATTGATCAAAGGACAAAAAGGTAATTTAATAAAAAAAAACTATTTGAAAAGGCTCAAATTAATACTCCATTTACGCAATATCTCAACATAATTGGCAGAGTACACACCAACTAATAAAAAAGGGCAGTAAACCCCACCGTCGGTTTGTCAACTGCTTCCTACAAAAAGGTACCCAGTTCCAAAGAATTTGATTCGATTTTTTATTTCCAAAATCCTGGAATATGAAATTTATCTTTACTGCACACACTACTTCACTTGCAGCAGGATTTAAAGAAAAATCTGCGCCTGTTTTTAACTACGTTTTCCAGGTTCCTTTTTCAGCGGTCCCCAGACCACAATAACAAAAAAAAAATAATTTTTCCCTGCCGCTTCTACCAGCGACTTAATTTCTGCATCCAGGTCCGGGTCCACAAAATGTTCTTCTGTCGCGGGTTCTCCCTCCTCGATCGCTAGACCATCCGCCATCTGGTCTGCAATGGCCAGGACACGAGCTTCCGCCGCCAATTTGCGGTTGGTGGCACGCTGCTGCACAGACGGTTGGACTGGCCTGGGTGACACCAATGGCGACTGGCGACCCCAACCAGGGGTTACCACATGGGAGCTCCTGGGTGGGCTCTGCTGTGGCGCCACCACCGCTGAATGCTCCATGGGAGATGGAGGCGCTGCTGCTGCTTGCTGCTGTGGCTGGCGGCTCGTCGGACGATCCCCATGACAAATTTCTGGTTGCCGCAGACGCTGGTCCCAACGGCAATCCTCCTGATGACGCGGGACCTGACTGGCTGGCGGCGCTGCTGCTGCGCCCAGGGAACTGGCCGCGTGGAGAATCGCGGCGACTGCTGCCTTCTCAATGTGAAAATGGCTGCTGGCGAGCCTGCTTTGGTTCAGCCTGGTTGATCAACCGGCATGGGTGACTGATAGGGGATCGCCCCCTGTCCTGCTGCTGGCGATTTTTCTGGTTACCGCGCTTCCTCCAGTTTTTTTGCTACCGCGTCACTTTGCGAATCCAACAGAAACATTGGGACCGCACGTGGTTTGTGTAGCCACAGTAGGAGCATCCTACTTTTGCGGGAACAAAATCTGAAAAACACACTCTTTTAGTAACAGCTTTTCCATTTTTTGGGGCCTCAAATCATACTGGGGCTGTATAATTTGTTTATTGGAAATTTTCTGGGAAACCGTAAGTTTCCTTATGGGTTTGAATAACTGCTAATAATAACCCAATTTTACTTTAGAATTTGATCCTTATCCAGTAACTCAGCGGTGTTTTTCAAAATGGGGGGTGGAAGTTTTCCTTTTTCCCCTTTCCCTATATACTCAGTCTTCTGACACTGTTTACTGGGAAATTTTGGATCGCGCACATGAAATTTCTTAAGCCTACTAAAGTTTACCCATCCATATCTCCGATTTGGCTATTTTAGGTCGCTTAGAAGGGCCCTCCCTTGATTGTTATCCAGTTTTTTTATCTAAAAAGGGGCCTCTCCATAAACTCGCAAACTAAGGGAATTTATTTATATCAGTCACGGGGAGGCCATCGTAATACTTGACAACCTACAGATCCAATTTGCAAACTTTACGATCATGTAAAACTTTCTGCTTTACTTGCGCATTTTTCAATTTAGTCTTGGCTAGCTCAGGAGCCTCGGTCATTACTACCTTATCATGTTATTTATAATCATCGTGATAATCTACATAAAGGCTACGTACTGCATTGAAATTCACATCTATTGGTTTCCTTCCTGCTCAGCATAATGCGACAACATATCACATAAGGTCTTGTTAAAGCGTTCCGTTAACCCATTACATTGGGGGTGATAAGCTGTGGTAAAGATCTTTTTAGAGTCGGCTATGGAACAAATATCTGCAATTATTTTACTCAGGAAATTTGAGCCACGATCTGACAGTATCTCAAGAGGGCATCCGTAAATACTAATTACTTGTTCCAATAATACTTTTGCGATTGTTTTTGCCTTTTTATCGGTAGTGCAAAACACATGGCGAAACGAGACAAGTATTCAGTAAGGACTATTCTCTGTTTTTTTAGCGATACTCGAAAAAAGTTGACAAAAAATTTTTTGTTTGCGGTCTTATAACTTTTGAACGCACCGCGATCACTATGCAAATATCTCGCGTTTAGGTCCTTGTACTTTTGGCTACCTCCTGAAAAAAATTAAAATTGCCGAAATTTCCAGTCAATTTTTTTTGGCCAAATTTCTAACTTTTTACCATATGGGGCTTTACGTCTAAAAATTTTTTTGCAAATTGCCCATACTTTTTTGAGCTCAAAAATTTATAATTTGTTAGAGGTAAACTACCTGGGTCGGGTACCCCGAGAGGTTAAAGGGGGTCAATTTCACGATTTTTGCTAAAAATCTTTGTATGGGGGACACATGCATATTTTGGCATCATGCTCAAAAATTGTTAGAGCCACAGGCCTAAGACCGGGGGGGGGAATTTATGCGGAAATTTAAGTTGGACATTTTGGTGATAGTCTAAAAAAATCTTGATGCCCTAAGGCACTGCAATGGCTGACCCCTAAAAAAACTTTTGACACAGCCCCTCTACATAGGCAAGTAATATATCATTTTAAAGCTCTCGGCGTGCTGATTTAAAAAAATATAAACAAATTGCTGTAAATGGTTGGGTAACCAAAATACAGACCCCTTTGTACCCCCAAAATTAGTAAGGAGTGATTTTTTTGTTTTTATTATTTCTAAGCTGTGTTTATATTCGTTTGAAAGCCCTATGCGTGCTGATTTCAAAGATATTAATTTTAGACTAAATTTTTTTATGGTTACTCGGTTACATACCCCCAAATACCCCCAATTTTGAAAAATGGTAGTTTTGTCATTTTTTTCATTTTAAGTGACGTGTTTATACTCATATGAAAGCTTTGGACGCACTGATTTTAAAAATATATGGTTTTTTTAATTTTCTTCAATGGTTACTCATTTTTGCACCCATCAATGTACCCCCTAAAATTCTTAAAAGGTGATTTTATTATAATACCCTCATGTTTACACTCATATCAAAGCTCTCGGCACGCTGATGTCAAAAAAATTATTTTCAACTCGATTTACCCAATGGTTACCATTTTTACAACCAAAATGTACCCCAAAAACTTTTAAGAGGTCATTTTTATATATTTATTGTAATACCGTCTTGTTTGTACTCATATAAAGGCTTTAGACACGCTGATCCCAAAAATATATATTTCAACTCGATTCACCCAATGGTTATCACTTTTACAACCCATAATGTAACCCCAAAAATTTTTAGAGGGTCTTTTTCACAAGTTTATTATAATACCCTCATGTTTATACTCATATCAAAGCTTTAGACACGCTGATCTTAAAAATATAAATTTCAACTCGATTCACCCAATAGTTACCATTTCTAAAACCCATAATGTACCCACAAATATTTTAGGGGGTCTTTTTTATATATTTATTGTAATACCGTATTGTTTGTACTCATATAAAAACTTTAGACACGCTGATCCCAAAATATATATATTTCAACTCGATTTACCCAATGGTTACCATTTTTACAACTCATAATGTACCCCCAAAAATTTTTAGGGGGTCTTGTTTATATATTTATTATAATACCCTCATTTTTATACTCATATCAAAGCTTTAGACACGCTTATCCCAAAAATATAAATTTCAACTCGATTCACCCAATAGTTACCATTTTTACAACCCATAATGTACCCCCAAAAATTTTAGGGGGTCTTTCTTATATATGTATTGTAATACCTCTTGTTTGTACTTTATTGTAATACCGTCTTGTTTGTAATACCGTCTTGTTTGTCTTTGGATCAGCGTGTCTAAAGTTTTTATATGAGTACAAACAAGATGGTATTACAATAAATATATAAAAAAGACCCCTAAAATTTTTATGGGTACATTATGGGTTGTAAAAACGGTAACCATTGGGTGAATTGAGTTGAAATTTATATTTTTGGGATAAGCGTGTCTAAAGCTTTGATATGAGTATAAACATGAGGGTATTATAATAAATATATAAAAAAGACCTCCTAAAAATTTTTGGGGGTACATTATGGGTTGTAAAAATGGTAACCATTGGGTGAATCGAGTTGAAATTTATATTTTTTTTAGATCAGCGTGTCTAAAGCTTTTATATGAGTACAAACAAGATGGTATTACAATAAATATATAAAAAAGCCCCCTAAAATTTTTTTGGGTACATTAGGGGTTGTAAAAATGGTAACCATTGGGTGAATCAAGTTGAAATTTATATTTTTAAGATCAGCATGTTCAAAGCTTTGATATGAGTATAAACATGAGGGTATTATAATAAATATATAAAAAAGACCCCTAAAAAATATAAACACGGCTTATAAATAATAAAAACAAAAAAATCACCCCTTACTAATTTTGGGGGTACAAACGGGTCTGTATTTTGGTTACCCGACCATTCAGAGCAATTTTTTTTATTTTTTTAATCAGCACGCCAAGAGCTTTAAAATGAAATATTACATGCCTATGTAGAGGGGCTGTGAAAAAAGTTTCTTTTAGGGGTCAGCCATTGCAGTGCCTTAGGGCATCAAGATTTTTTTTGAGACTATCACCAAAATGTCGGACTTAAATTTCCGCATAAATCCCCCCGGTCTCAGGCCTGTGGCTCTAACAGTTTTTGAGCATGATGCCAAAATATGCATGTGTCCCCCATACAAAGATTTTTAGCAAAAATCGTGAAATTGACCCCCTTTAACCTCTCGAGGTACCCGACCCAGGTAGTTTACCTCTAACAAATTATAAATTTTTGAGCTCAAAAAAGTATGGGCAATTTGCAAAAAAATTTTTAGACGTAAAGCCCCATATGGTAAAAAGTTAGAAATTTGGCCAAAAAAAATTGACTGTAAATTTCGGCAATTTTGGGGCTAACCCCCCAAAATTTTTGAAAAAAAAATTTTTTCAGGAGGTAGCCAAAAGTACAAGGACCTTAACGCGAGATATTTGCATAGTGATCGCGGTGCGTTCAAAAGTTATAAGACCGCAAACAAAAAATTTTTGTCAACTTTTTTCCTGTATCGCTAAAAAAAAACAGAGAATAAGATTACAGAGTTACCGTCAGTCGTGCAAGGTCTTAGGGGTTCCAGAATGTCAATCCTAATCCTATCAAAAAGGTTTCCTATAGGAAGTGGCTTGAGGGGATTGACCGTCTTTTGGGGAGGATCTTTCATTTTCAAACATTTTTCACAGGTTCTTACATAATGTTCAACATCTTTGTTAACAGTGGGCCAATAAAATCTTAACAAACTTGCGAGCGTGTACGCTTTACACCCAAATGACCCCACAAGATGTCATCATGACATGCTTCTATAGCTTGTTTGCAATATTCAAGTGGCAGCGTAATTTGTTCACAAAATTCAAAACTAACACGAAAAAAATCAGATGGACAATGAAAAAGTACATTGTTTTAATATAATATTTTTCCGCAATTTCTCCATTTTAGCTGCTTGGGAGGGGGGTAATTCTCCTTTCTCAAAAAAGGCCCTAACTGGACCCAGCTCAGGATCTTCCTTTTGGTCTATGATTAACTTTTTCCAAGTGCTAGGTTCAATTAGATTGGGGACCACAGCTTCCACACCACATGCTCTTTCCATGACAAGTTCCCGAGAGTCCTGAGGAATACCAGACAAGGCGTCTGCATTCCCATTTTCTTTAGCTGGCCTAAATTTACAACCTGTGATTGTATACTCATTTAGCAAAAGCGCCCAACGTTGCAAACGCTGAGAAGACGTTTTATTACTAGAGAATATATATTTTAGAGGCTTGTAATTGGTCAGCAATAAAAAACTATGTCCATAAAGATAAGGACGAAAATGTTTTATGGCCCAGACTACCGCTAGGGCTTCCCTTTCAATCGTCGCATAATTTTCTTTCAGCTGAAGTAAAACTTTTTTTTTTCAGCTGGCGTAAGCAATCGGTCGCTCCCCATCGCCAAAATCTTGAGCTAAGACCGCGCCAATGCCTGTGTTTGAGGCATCAGTAGAAAGTAAAAAAGGGCGATTAAAATCAGGAAATGCCAAAGCCTTACTTGAAACTAGATGTTTTTTAATGACTCAAATGCCTCTTGCGTTTTGGGAGTCCAATGAAACCAAACGTTTTTATTCATCAGCTTACAAAGGGGTGCTGATAAGGCCGCAAAATTTGGAATAAAGCGACTGTAAAAATTAGCTAAGCCGTGAAATGATCTTATATCTTTAGTATTTTTAGGAACTGGAAATTTCTTAATGGACTCAATCTTGGCCGGGTCAGGCAAAGTACCTACCCAACTGATGACGTGCCCAAGAAATTCCATGGAGCTACAGCAAAACTTGCACTTGGACGGTTTTATCTTAAGGTTAGCCTTTTTTAATCTTTTAAAAACGGTATTCAGATCTGATAAGTGTGCATCAAACGACTTTGAAAACACAATTATATTATAAATGTATACCAAACAATTTTGCCATTGTAATCCCGTTAAAACTAATTCCATTAATCTTTGAAAAGTGGAGGGGGCATTACAAAGTCAAAAACTGAGAACATTGAATTCATAAAGGCCACCCGTGGGACTTATAAATGCGATTTTGTGTTTATCTCGTTCGTCTACCTCAACTTGCCAATACCCTGATACTAAATCTAAGGTTGAAAAGTAAAACTAGGGTATCTAATACTTCACTAATCCTAGGTAGGGGAAACATGTCTTTCCTTCTTATATTATTTAAGCCTCTGTAATCAACACAAAAACGAGTTGAACCATCTTTTTTTAAACAATCACTATAGACGAGGCAAAGGGACTATTTGATTCAGTAATTACACCGTGCTCCAACATCTTATCAATATGTTCTTTAATAATTGCTTTTTGTGACTCTGGTGCCCTGTAAGCTTGTTGACGACAAGGTTGGTTATCACCGATATCAATACAATGTTTAAGCAAGGATGTACGACCCAAATCAAATTGTCCAGAGGAGAACACTGATTCATGGGTTTTTACTAGCGTCCTCAACTTCTTTTTTTGATTGTCCGAAATGTCTGTGTCAGATAAATTTAAATGTTCCTCAGGGTTAAATTCAGGTTTTCTGGATACCTGGGAACCGGTAGGGGGGTTGTACGGGGCGTCACCCAATATTTCCTCAATGTAGTTTGTATTCAAAATAAGACCCACAGTTACTGAGGTATTTTCAAAAATTTTTACAGAAAACCTCCCCATATTCATTACTTCAATAAAACCAGTGCCGTTTCGGGCAGTGGCCAGTGACCTAGCTAAACAAAGACCTGTTTTAACAAAAGATGGGAGAGGGTTATCGATCATTATTTGGCGTTATTATAACGTTATTAGGCAAAGCTATATTAACTTCTATTAATTTTCTTGTTCTTTCTGGAATAATTTCAGTTTTTTAATTGAAACTTTTCCATTTAAATCCGGCAGCAGTACTGTGTTCACTTCTAATTTAACTTTTCCTATGTTTATTGCATTATTTTCAAAATCAAACGTTAATTTGCCTAATTTCCTCATTGTGTCTGTTCCTATCAGAGCTGGGTAGGGTAAATCCTCCTGAACCCTTATCATCATGGTCAATGAATGACCCGCTATTCCAAGCTGAACTTTTCCCATTTTTGAAAATTTTATGGGTATATTTGAAAGTGACGTCACTGAGGTTTCCGGGGGTGGCCCCCACTCAATATTGGTTAAATGACGTGCTACTTCCCCTGGAATAAGGGTGACTGATGCCTCCGTAACAAATAGTGCTTTGGTCAGGTATTTCTCAACTTTTATCCATCCTATGCAATGAAATTTAGAATCCGTCCCCAAAGCGCTATAAATGGCGTTTTTCGCTTTTAAAGCCTTCTTTTTTAAAAATTTGGTGAAATCTCATTTTGAGTTTGTTAAGTTTATACCCCAGAAATTGGTAATTTTTAAACGCTTCAAACCATTAAAACACCAAAATTAAAGGAATAAGCCAACAGAGAACTCCAAGTTCATAATTCCCAGCATGACCTGACAAAACATTTTGGGCGTCTATACCATTAATATTCAACAGAAGTATACACACAAGATAAAGTCAATTCAAAATAAAAGGTAGTCTCTTACCTGACATCGCCAGGTCACGTTTTGAAGTGGTGCTGGTTCCCTGATTCCACGCTGGATGATTTCCATTCCAGGCTTTCCGCCGCTGATTCTTCGATCCTTTACTGACGCGGCCAGTCCATGTTGTGCTGTTGTAGGCAGGGGGTGGCGTCAGCACCGCTGGCTGAAGGACGTTGCCTCCCACGGCTCCCTGAATACAGGAAGACAACGCCGTTGCCCATGACGCCATTACATCTGCAGGCGTTTTGACCATGGCTATAAAAAGTTCATCAATATCATCTGAGTTATAATTAAAAACAATAGGGTTTTCAACTGGGTCGGCTTCTTCTACTAGAAAAACTTGGTGAGCCCCCTGAAAATCTACCCTATAGTCTAGGTCTTGTACATTGGTAGCTAAGGCTGATTTATCATTTTGATTAGCCTGGCCCTAAATTAACTGGGGGGGGGGTAAAATTGACCCTGGGGATTCTGATTGGGCTGATTGTCAGGGGGAGTCCACAAACCATAACCATGCTGGGGTTGATAATAGTTTTGCTGATAATTTCCCAAGTAACTTTGGTTATAATTGTGTCCTCTATGGCCCCTATTCATGTAACCGCCCTGGCTAAAACTACGTCCTCTGCCGTTTCTTCTTTGGTTCAAGCTTTCATTACAGGAAGACTGGAAGTGACCCACCCAGTTACAGAGATTACACACCGGCTGTCCGGCGGTCGTCCACCGGCCTACACTTTTTTGAGTCAAATCCTTCTGTTCTACCCTTGAAAAACTCTTTCCCCTAGCAGGTTTTTTAATCTGCTCAGACTGACTGGAGGAAGGGGAAAAATCAGATCTTACGTTAAGGGAATTTTTGTTTTGCCCATAATGTACCTCCTCTGCCTTAGAGCCTAATGTCCTTTCTACCCAAATATTTTCTTCAATTCTGAGCGCTAAGTGCCACGCTGCTGTAAAGATTTTGTGGTCGGTCTCTATGGTAAATTCTTTTTTTTATCTCCTTTTTTAATCCATCAACAAAAGCTGAGAGTGCTTCCCCGTCAATATGCTCTTCGGAATAGTTTTCGGGAGGGTATGCTAAATTTGTCAGCTTTTGGATATTATTCTCATACTCCTTCACCGATTCATTTTCATATTGAACCCAACTGGTAAGCGCTTTTTTCGCTCTCTGGGGGGTCTGGTCTAAAAGGTTAGAGAGGACTACGCAAATCTTATCATAACTTCCCCACAAGTGCAAAGGAATTTTTTTGAAATTATAAAGAGCCAGTCCTTCTAAGTAACCAGGTAACTGGCGTGCCTGTTTGTTGGGCGTGTAGGCTCTTAAAATCGCACATCCTGTTGTACGCGTCTAACCACAGTCTGAATGACTGAGCTCCAATGCTAACCTCATACTGCTTAACCAAAAAAGGAACTTTTGATTGAGCAGCCGCGACTCCTATCATCTGTACTGAAGCATTCAGATCCGTTCCTGTTGGGGGGACGAAAGTTCCTGGTTTAGTGTTGCACGGGCTTGGCTGTTCCGTTTTCTGGCATCTTAACATTTGTGCCATTTGTTGTTGAGTCTGCAGTACCAGATTTTAAACTTCAGTTAACTCTGAACTCACCTGTTGCTTATTGACTGCTGGCTGAAGAAACTGCTGCATCCGGAGCTCCAGGCCATTGCGGATTAAACTGGGAGGGCTGCGGTTGGGCGGCTGGTGCGGGAACTGGACGGCTGGTGTAGGGGAACTGGTATCCGTCTGGTAGTGGCTGTCGCAGTTGGTCACGAAATACTGTAGGCGCGGCTTGTAGCAGGAATGGTTGTCCGGGTGTCGGCGCCTCTGGTTTGTCTCCAGGTGGCTGTGTGTGTACAAGCCTCGGTTTGTCATTTTCCTGAAAAGGAAATATGTTATGTTTTTCATTAACCCTTTTATTTTCAAATATACCATTAAGTTGCTTAGGTATCTGATTAAGCATGACTGCCGTATTATAGATAATAAAAGGTTGTTGCCAGCTATCAACCTGTTCTTTGGTAAAATGACTGGGATGGGCTGTATCTCTCCTTATTGTGGTTGCCACAGGGGCGAAGGGTCTCTCCTTGGAGCTGGGTGGCGGGACTGGCGTACTTTCTTGCTCAGCCAGGTCTAAGTTGCAATTCCTTTCAGCGCTAACTTCCGCCCTAGCTTGTGCGCGCGCTTCCTCAAGCAGTTCCTTAAAACACTCATGGTGTAGCTGTTTTTTTTTATTTCTTATTTACTTAACTGCTCCTCCTGCTTTTTGTTAAATAATTTCCTATGTTTCTGGCGAGCATCCGCATACGCATCTCAAGTTATGCATCGCATAGTTCTGAATATTGTCCATGATAACCGGCAAAGAAAAACACACTATTATTTTGAAAAGAAAACCTATGGTTTCAATCTCTGGAAATTGTGTAGATTCCCCGCTCATTGTCCACGAAGTCCCGTTGGTGGAGACGCCCAAAAACTTTGACAATCTGACTTCCCACGAGGGTCGGTTCCAGGGTCCCACTGGTGTCCAAAAAAAGCAGGTCCTCTGCTGCACGCTGGCGAGGCAATCCCGCAGGATACGGCAACATCTTGTCACCAAACATGGCCTAAACAAAGAAAGGTCAGTCATACTTTAAGAAAAGTGTGCCGGGACATACAATAATCAGTACTAAACAAAGTTTTTAGAGATGGGCTGAGTCCACTCCAAAAACAACCGGGTCGTCAAACCAAAAATTTGTATGTCACAGCACGCAATAGGGTTTAAGTGGATCTTAGGTTTTTGTTAGAGTTTACTAAATTTTGTTTAATGAGAAGACCAAAACTTTTGTGTAAAAATTTATTTTAAACAAACAACCAACAATGAAAACTGTAAAAATTAACTTTAAACTCAATGCCCTTAAACTGACAAAAACTTACGCTTTCTTTTGGAATTTCTTTAAGAATACCAAGGGCTCTTTGGCTCAGTGGACAGTAAAACAAATTTTAGTTAAAGGTAAAAATCTGGGAGCAGCCACTCGGTAACTGGAAACTAACCACCACTAACTAGGAAAAAAAATTTCGTTTTTGTCAGTTTAAGAGAAACTTTAAACAAAAATTCCAAAGGGGATTAAGGTCACAAAGAAATGTCCCTTAATCCCTTTTTGCTAAAAATTACCAGAGCCTGTAGGCAGACCTGGTGTTTCATCACTGTAGCTGATTCCCCGTTAACACAGGAAAACTTCTACAGCTTGAACACACAAGATCTCTCTACACCCAATCACCAGAAATACCGTTTTAGAGATAAAGGACCTTCACGATTACTTTGGTATTTTGAAGGATTGGACTGTCTCCCTAAAAAAACCTCATATAAAAATTTGCATAAAAAACTTCAATATTTTACAATTTCAAACAAAACAAACATTAAACACATTATATAATTATTATACTTAAAAGAAAATCACAACTTAATCACTTAAAACTTATTTGAATTCAAAATCCAAAATATTGATTTTTTTTCTTTTTATTCTTGTTTTCTCAATTATTGATATAAAATAATTTTAAATTAATGTCTTTTTCAGGCTCGATGTGTTTCCCCAATTCAACCCAGATGAAAGAAAACAACTACAAGAGGAACATTATAGTGAGCCTTCCGAAGCCTACAAGGGAGCTCTGGAGCTCAGATGTGTACAAAAGTAAGCGTTTAAATTTCTTTTCTTTTGCCCGCTATTTTCAATAGTGGACTTTCAAAAAGTTGTTTGTTTGGTGTATATTAAGGTCCAAACGATAAAGATAATTTAGCAACCCAAAATTTTTTCTCTTCTCTTAAAAGTCCAAATTAAAACATTAACAAAAATGGTTACAAAAGAACCAATCAGTAAAGTCGCCTTAGTTTTTTTCGGCTTCTCGGGGAGCACTAAAAAGTTCCTACGTGGCAAGAGACTATGAGTACTGTATTCCTACATAAACAAAGTTATTTGGGTTATCCTCTTAAATTATCCGTTTAAATTTCATATTCAATGTTTCTTATTGTTTATTATTAAAATTATTATAAATTTAACTTCACTATTGTTTATGATTTTCTATATTTTTTCATGAAACATTAGTGCAACAGTATTTGTAATATTAATTTTTCTGTTCTGTAAATATTCAGACTGAAGGTCTCCTAACCTCACACTAGGCTTGATAAGCAAACTAGTACTACTAGACTAGACTAGATAATTTTCCTGGACTAGATAACTAACTAGTCTAGTCAAAATAATAGTGTTTAAAAAAGTACTTTTTTAGTAATTAATTAATAAAAAATTAACGCTTTTTTGGGCCGAAATAATTACTTAATAATTAATTAATTAAATTTTTGGGGCAAATAATTACTCAATAATTAATCAATTCAATTTTAGGGGCCGTTAATTTAATTTTAATTAATCAATTAATTTCTAAAAGAAAAATTAATAAAAAAGTAAAAGTAATAAAAAAGTACTTTTTTGAAAAAAGTACTTTTTGTAAAAAAGTAATAAAAAATTATTAATTATATTAATTAATACACTTTGCACACATCAAAAACCGGTCTTGATTACAACTACGTTCAGAAGCCTTGTGTTAATAATATTCATGGGAAGGCGTGCAACAGCGTCTAGCATTTTTTGGTTCCAGCACAACAGCCGATGGTCCAAAAGCGACCACTTCTTGTTGTGGTACCTTAATATTGCAGCCTTTACAACTTGGCGTGGCGCGTTTTGTATATGTATCTTGCTACTTCCTGTAAAAACTTTTTGTATTTTATTTAAGTGCTCGGATTGGATTTTCTTCCACATTATTGAGTGTTATTTTATACAATACTATTTCCAAAACTATGTTTTCTTTACCAATTTAGATGGGTCACAAAGAAAGTAAACTGTAGTTGCAAAACTTTTACCAAAAAAAGACGCTTATATAAAGGTTTTAGACATTAATTATAATTATTTTATAAAATTTAATTAATTAGTACTTTTTTACGATTTTATCAAATTAATTATTTAATAATTAATCAATAATTAATTAATTGTAAACTTTAAGTCATTAATTAATCAATAATTAATCAAATGCATTTCGTGGTCAAATAATTAATCAATAATTACTTAATTGGAGTTTAGTGGCAAATAATTAATCAATAACCAATTAAATGTGTCAGGTCAGTACTTTTTAAAAACTACAAAATAATATGCAAATTTTTGACTAAAATTTCTAATTTAGATAATTTATTAGGCTTGTATTATTTTCTTGTAAAACCCATATTGCAACCAACTAAATTATATTTTTAGTCCTTTTTTCAAATGATTGATAAATGTGATAAAATTTTAAAAAATAAGAAATGTTTACGCAGCTCCAAGAGGATATATCGTTTGATTTCTTTTATTTTTAGTGTGTAGCGTAAAATGGCATTTTTAATGTGTAGCTTGATTCTTTGATTGTTACAGTTTTTTTTTCTTCTTGATTATTACAGTAGTTGATTCTTGATTATTACAGTAGTTGAAGCTGTAAACGTAGATTTTGTTAAATAATGATTCCATTCATTATATGCTTTTGTTGATTTGTGGAAATTGAATAAATTTTTATAAATAATTATATTTGAAGGGGGGGTAAAATTATTGTACAACTAGAAATGTTTAATAAAGTACAGAGACTAAATTTATTTTATATTCAAACAATCTGTAAAGGTTATTTGTAAGATTTTACGTTATATTTTTATTTAATTCAATTTTTCAATATTAAAAAAAAATTATTTCGCGCAGTTTACTGACTAACCGTACTTATTGATCAGAAGGCTCTCGGCCCATACTTCGTATGCTAATTTTTTTCCATACTTAACAACTAACCATGGTGAAAAAGGACGACTTTGAAAAGTTGGAGGTCGAAAATCGAGATCTGCAAGAGCAGGTTAAGACCCTCCAAGATGAAAAAAGAGGATTGGCCAAACGGATCGAGGAATTGGAATCAAGATCCCTAAATAAAGATCTTGTAGCCGAAATCTGTGAAACAGTGTTCCTCCGTCTTATACCCTTTATGAAGAATTATATAAACGAAATCGAAGCGGCAAAAGAAAACTCAACAATGCTGGTCGTCACGGGCTTAAAAGAATCGGAGTCTTTTAAAAATGAGACGGAAACAGTGCAGGAATTCGTTTCCACATTGGCCGGAAAAGATGACGATGTTTCTGTCGTGGAACATTTTAGAGTAGGAAAAAAGACCGATAAATACCCAAACCGCTTGTTGAAAATTCGGGTAGCGTCTAAGAGAGTTAGGAATAACCTTACACGTTCTGGCGCTAATTTAAAAAGTTCTAGTAAATTTTCAGGGGTGTACGTAAGGCCCTCTCTCTCTGGTGAACAAAGAGAGAAACAGGTATCCTTATTAAAAATTAAAAGCAAAATTTTGGAGGATAAAACTAGACGGGTATATATACGATACTTTGATAATGGAGACCCGTACTTGTTTGATGGCATATCTAAATCCGAAATTAAAATGTCGAGTTCCGAATAGGTAGGCGAGCGAACTGGTCACACGTTTAATATTAAACCTTTTATGAAAGCATTATATTTTAATGCACGTAGTCTTAAAAACTCATTGGAAGAATTCAATATTTTGATTTCGGGGCAAGATTGCACTTTTGGTGATATAGATATACTAATGGTAACAGAAACATGGTTAAACGAGAGTATTACTAATCAAATGATAAACAAATTTGGTGCCTACGATGTTTATAGAAAGGACAGACAAAATGTTGAAGGAGGTGGTGTATGTATTTTAATTAAGCGTATTTATCATGCCACTGAACTTGTAATTTCAGAAAGATACTCAAATGTCGAAGTAGTCGCAATTGATTTTACAATTTTGAATAAATCAAAACTAAGAATTATTTGTTTATATAGAAAACCACAAACGACTCGTGAATTTGACAGTACAATTTTCTTAATGCTTCGTGAGATTATCGAGGATTTTCAAGGATCAGTCATTCTTTCTGGCGACTTTAATTTGCCAGGAATCATCTGGCCCTATTTCTCTGTGGAATCCAACAATCAAAACGAAAAAGAATGGCTTTCTTTTTTCTTCGAGCTAGGTTTAAATCAGTTAGTTTGTTTACCAACTAGAAACGATAAATTTCTCGATTTAGTTTTAGTTAACGACCCAGAAATTTTTACTCAAACACAAGTTAAGTCAGGTTTTTCGACTTCAGATCATAATTCAATTGAATTAACGCTTAATCCTAATGTTTTTGTAAACAGTTGTGACACCATAACTGATCAACGATGGGTGCCTGATTTTTCCAAAGGCGATTTTGAAATGCTTTCTCTCTTCTTGATGACAGTGGATTGGGACCATCTTTTCTCTTTTTGTACTAATGTCGAAGAATATTGGCAGTGTTTTAAAGACATTTTATTTGAGGGAATCAGGCGACATGTTCCTCTTAAACCAGCTAATAGTGTAAATTATAAAAAAAAACTTCCGTCATATCTCACACGATTACAGCGCAAAAAACAAAAACTTTGGCGCAAATGCAAAAAATCTTCAAATAAATCAGAATATAAGCTTCTAGTTAAAGAATATAAGCAATTGGTCAAATCATACCACCAAAACGAGGAAGAACGTATTTTAAATTCAAAAAACATAAAAAATTTTTATAACTATGTTAATAAAAAAATTAGAATTAAGGAGAATGTGCCACCGCTTTTTGACGATAATGGTTTACTTGTTACCGACAACAAAAATAAGGCCGAGCTTTTTGCAAGTTATTTTACCTCGGTTTTTACGAACGACAATGGTAATCTACCGATTTTCAATCCACAGAAACTTGGAAACCTAGAAAATATGACATTTTCGGTTAAAACTGTAATAAACGCAATCAAAAAGTTGCCTAACAAAATGTCAAAAACCCCAGACGGCTTTCCTGCTTATTTCTTTAAACGATTAAAAAATTTAATTGCTGATCCATTATCAAAAATTTTTCAAAAATCGTTTAACTCTGGCTGTTTGCCTAAGGATTGGAAAACAGCTTTTGTAATTCCAATATATAAAAAAGGGTCAAAAAGTGATCACAAAAATTACCGGCCAATTTCTTTAACCTCATTTGCGTGCAAACTTATGGAACGATTGGTTACAGACGAGCTATCAGCCTTCTTTGTAAATATTTTGTCTAGGTGCCAACATGGCTTCAAGGCTAACAGCTCAACTATAAGCCAGTTGCTGGAAACTCTAAATGAATGGACTCTTTCTCTCAAAAATAGAAAATCAGTCGATGTCATCTACTTGGACTTTGCAAAAGCTTTTGATGTGGTATCACATCAAAAGCTTTTGTACAAATTAGAAAAATATGGGGTTACTGGAAGGTTCCTAAAATGGATTGAGGCGTTTTTAGTTGGAAGAAATCTTAAAGTATTGTTAGGCAATCAAGAATCATCTTCTTATAATGTTAAAAGTTCTGTACCACAGGGGTCCGTCTTAGGTCCTTTTCTATTTGTTATTTACATAAATGATTTAATTGGCTGTGTCAAACACTCTAAGATTAAGCTTTTCGCCGACGATGCTAAGGTTTATCTTGACTTCTCATTGGAGGATGAGAAAGTAAAGCAAAAACTACTCCAAGAAGATTTAAATCGTATTTGGATTTGGTCAAACGAATGGCAGTTGCAGCTGTCTGAAAACAAATGTGAGGTTCTTCATCTTGGTTTAAACAAACTTAAACAATCTTTTGACTATATTTTAGGGGACAAGATTCTAAGTAGTAAAACTTTAATTAAAGACTTAGGTGTCTTTATATCTCATGACTTAAAATTCTCCGAACATTGTCAAATTGTTGCTAAAAAAGCTTCAAAAATAACTTCTTTGATATTTAGAACTTTCACTTCAAATTCAATAAAAAACTTTTTACGCGCTTATGTATCATACGTTCGACCCATTGTGGAATACGCTACTACAGTCTGGAACCCTTATCTGATAAAAGATCAGGAGATTATTGAACGAGTTCAACGCAACTTTACACGAAGACTATTCAAACGTTGTAAATTACGCTATGTATCTTATGAAAATAGATTAAAATTTTTAAAAATTCAAGCTCTGAGTGAGCGACGTGACATTTTTGATCTTACTGAGTGTTACAAAATACTTAATGCTAAAACAAATATTAATCCAAACGACTTTTTTACCTTTAATTTGAACCCTACCAGAGGTCATTCTTTAAAATTAAAAGTTCAAAAATCTAGAATAAACTGTCGAAAATTCTTTTTTTGTAACAGAGTTGTGTCAAAATGGAATTCGCTTTCCGAAAATCAAATCACCGCTCCATCACTTTTTAGTTTCAAAAAAACGATTAAGAATGGTCCTTTTTAGTGCTTATTTACTATAAGCCTTAGGACCATTATCTAGTAAACCATGTACTTGTTACCGTATGCGCGACCGTGATTGGTTCGCTTGGTTTATACTGTGCATTGTGTACTGTTTTCTTTTTTTTGTTGGTTTGCTGGAATAAATAATAATAATAATAATAATTATTTTTAATCAAATTCTAAAAAAAAGATTTTGCAATTTTAAATTTTGGTCGACCAGGGGCCTGTTTCATAAAATACTGGTCTTCATAAATTACAAGTCTATCAATAACTTTTTTTTTATTCTGAACCATTTGCGTTGAAATTTGAAATGAAAAAAGATTATATGCCATGTGGAAACTATTTAAAATTTCATGTACGTAGCTGTTGTGTGTTTAAAATTATTCCAGTTTTAAACTTTGGCCACTTGTAATTTTTCACAAGTTCTCAAAAGAAAAATTTACCGTACTCCGAGTAGGGTAAAATTTACTTTACGATTTCACTTGATTTTTTTACAAGTTTGTAAAAAAACTTGAATACAAGTGAAAATACAAGTGAAAAACACAAGTAAAAAATACAAGTAAAAAATACAAGTAAAAATACCATTGTAAATTTGAATTATTTTTTTTGTTGGTTTGTGGAGGTATATTAAAAAATCTGTGAAAGTCTATTTAAACTTAAAAAGAAATGTAATTCTAAGTTCAATAATTGAAGATGTTATTTATTTGTTATTTAACGTAAATCTAACAAAAAAACAAAATTATATTTTTTGCCGGGTCCGCCGGGCCGAATGAACGGTTTTTTTACTTTTCACCTATGTTTATTTTTGTTTTTGTTTATTCGTTCTATTTTCGTTTTTGTTTATTTTATCATCACTTTCTAGAAACTTGCCACTGGAAATATGAGTGTTTTGTTATTTACGCTTATTATTTAGTTACACATATAAAAACATCTTTTTATTTGTTTAAAAATTTACAAGTCAGTAATTTTAAAAACTTGTATTTTTCTCTATTTTACAAACTTGTAAAATTTACCAGTATTTTATGAAACAGGCCCCAGCAGTCAAACTCCCTGCTACGCATGAATAAATAAAGCTCAATTGAAATAAGACTTTATGAATATATATTAAGTATACTTTAAGAATATATATTTATGAATTTATTTATTAAATATACTTTAAGAAAAATATATCTTTGCTTCAATATAGAGTACCCACTCTAATTTGGTATCCAGAATATAGAAGTATATTTTGGCACAAAAACTTTAAGAATAGAGCAGGAAAAAACCCGATTTCTCCCCGAGCGTAGACAGAAAACATGTAGAGTAGTGAAGTTTGAGATGGGTATAATTGAATTATTGGAAATAATTACCACCTCAGACTAAAAATAAATTCTATCAGGGTGAAAATAGATGAGTAGTAAAGTAACCACTAGTTCTTTGAAAAAATATCATGTGCAGAGAAACACATGACGCAACTAAATAATAATTGGTTACATAACCGCTAAAAACTTTTTTTTTAATTTTTCTCGCTCGCGGGTTTATTGTTTATTTCTTCCTGGCGGAGAGCGGTTACGCCCTTAATTTCAGCCTGGAAGAATTTAGCTTTAGTCCACAAATTTTTTTCTGTTCAAACAATTTTTTAAAACGTATTTTAAATATATAATAAACATAAAAAATGTTATATAACAAACATAAAACAAAACCACAAAAAATAAAAGATTTAGCCTTTTTTTAAAGTTTTTATGGAAAGTAAAAAATTTTTCTTGCAGAGATTGAAAAAATGTCCTATTTTATGTAATCTAGTATTTGCTGGTTTTTTTACTTTTTTTTTTAACTTTTAAACTAGTTTTTTTTAATTAACCTAAAAATAAAAGTGTTTTGATGAAAGTGGTTTTTTCCAAAAAAAATTTAAGAAAAAGCGAAATAATATTTAAAAAAGAAAAGAAATATTTTTTTTGTAAATTTCCAATATTTGATATACATCAAGAAGTAATAATATTATTCTGAAGACACGTCAAATAAAATAAATTTAAAATCATAATTTTTATATTATGGTTGAATTATATCTGGCTGACCTCCTATGTTTGTAAGGGAGACATAAGCGAACCAATTAAAATTGTGCGGTTATATGACATTTAAACAAAAACAAATTATCACGCAGAATTTTTTTAATTCCCACCTTTTCAGAGAATATACAAAAATTAGTCAACTTTAATAGGAAGAAAGGGGTGGGGATTTTTGCAATGCAATTTTTTTATAACCCTTTATAAAAAAATTGATTTTTTTCAATTTGATATAAATTGTTTTAATACAGTATTTATTTTTTTAAACCGTTTTTACTAAAAAAATTAAATGATTTTTTTTTAAATAGTCAGTAATACCAAAAATATATAATAAAGGAAAAAATGAGACACTTGGAACAAACTTCTTAAAAACAGGTTCCATTTAATTTGGACATGGTCCCATTTAAATGGGACCAGGGGTCGCATTCTGAAGAAACACTTATATTTACCCCGAGAAATCCATTTTAATGAAAATAAAAAAAATAAATATATATTGTAAATAAATAAACCTGCCGCATAAGGGACAGAAAATGATTGCAAAGAATTTTTTTTAAATTTTTTTCTCGCGCCGCAAACCACCTCGCGCAAAATAATAAATTTAATCAATACGCGTATTCTATTTTTTATTAAATTAATCCTACGGGAGAAAATATGTAACCACCTCTCCAGTTGAATAAATTCTTATTCTTAAAACAATAGAAAAAATTTAACCCGACTTTTATTTAGGTAAAATTGATTTTTCACTCGCATCCTTAAGCACGTCAAAAAAGTTACCCTGGGGTAACTTTTAACCAGGCGTCAGATTGCGACCCCTGCGGTACCCTAAAGACCCCCTAAAAATTTTTGGAAGTACATTATGGGTTGTAAAATTGGTAACCATTGGGTGAGTTGAGTTGAAATTTATATTTTTAAATTCAGCGTGTCTAAAGCTTTTATACGAGTACAAACAAGACGGTATTACAATAAATATATAAAAAAGACCCCCTAAAAATTTTTGGGGGTACAGTATGGGTTGTAAAAATGGTAACCATTGGTTGAATCGCGTTGAAATTTATATTTTTGAGATCAGCGTGTCGAAAGCTTTTATATGAGTACAAACAAGGCGGTATTACAATAAATATATAAAAAACCCTAAAAATTTTTGGGGGTACATCATAAGTTGTAAAAATGGTAACCATTGGGTGAATCAAGTTGAAATTTACATTTTTGAAATCAGCGTGTCAAAAGATTTTTTATGAGTACAATGAAGACGGTATTACATTAAATATATAAAAAAGACCCCCTAAAAATTTTTGGGTGTACATTATTGTTGTGTTTTCAGTGGCGATGTACAGAAAAGGATTCCACAACAGTAGTTTTTTTGCTAACAGGAACAGATAAACAGCAGCAGTAGCAAGTAGCACAAGGCAAAGCAGCAGTATAGTACAGGCAGTATATAGCCAGAGCAGTAATGGCAAAGCACAAAGAAAGGCAAATATCCACCATAATTAGGAGCTAACAGGCCCCATTTATACACCAGCAAAGCATGCATTCAGAAGTTTCTAGAAAGTTTTTAGCCAATGAGCATTAGGTAATATGACCTCACTTTCCAGAATGTTCTAGAATTTTCTACATACAATCTTAGGAAAACATTTTACTTATATACTCAAAATAATTTTGAAACATAAAGTCACTGAGTTTCCTGAATATACATAACAGCTATACCTAGGGACACATGGCATGCATAGGTACATTAGCGAGCTTAAAAGCACTTAGCCTATATCTATTAGGTTTTATCACTGTAGTTTATATTAAAGTATTAGCAGTTTGTAAAGTACCTTAACACCTCCCTGCCAGTCTGAGGTTATCCCACCAAAGGCGATCAGTCTAATTGCAGCAAGTCTTTATCCCACCAAAGGCGATCAGTATAATTACAGCAAGTCTTATTCTTCTGCTTCTGATTTCATTTGGAGCGGCAAGGGTTGTGAATCCTATATTCATCTCCAGTTGATATTCCTCTTTTTGTTAGCTGCTGGCAATTCATTATACTCCAAGTCTCTTAGCTCTAAAATTGAAGTGTATGCAGTTTTATCCTTTTGCACAGGGGCTTCTCCAGGATCCTCATCTTCATGAACTCCATAGCGAGGTCGGAGTTGTTCCAGGTGTCTGCGCCAAGTTGGACCACAGGGGCAAACCTTGACATTAACGCTTCTTGATCCAAAACCTTTCGTGACCACTGCAGGTACCCAACGTAGATCCTTGTCATGTTTTCGACCACAGTACAAGGCATAGCAAGGTGTTCCCACAGTTACCACATTTTAGCAATCTGCGCTAAGGAATTTTCCTTCATCTGGAACTTTGTGGCCGACTGGGCTTGCTTTCCTTGAGCCAAGTGTAGAGGTGAAGGCAGTGTGACATCAATCTTGCAATTCACGGATCTGACGTCCATTTAGCAATTCACTGGGTGAAAATCCAGTAGGCAAAGGTGTGCGCCTGTAATGTTGCAAGAATTCTTGCAGTGCCATCCTTGCTACCAAAGATGATTTCTTTAGAGCCTACTTCAAAGATTGAACTAGGCGTTCAGCAGCTCCATTCGTAGCAAGGTGATATGGCGCACCTGTTAAGTGTACAATTCCTCATTCCCTGCTCCACTGCTGGAACTCTTCAGATGTGAAGGTACAGTGCTGGCCGAAAGTAGCCTAGGATTGGAACGCGTTCTGCGCTCTGGGAACGTTTTAGGTAACGCGCGTTCCGGGAACGCGTTCCAAGGATTTTCAATATCTTGCAACGCGTTCTGGCTTTCTCTCAGATCCCTGGAACGCACCCAGAACGCGCTCGGAACGCGCTCCCGGAATGATGCACGTGGGCGATAGTCGGAACATCAAAGCTGGGAATTGACGTCACAGCCAATCACAGGCTGAGATTTACACCTTTCCCAGGCGCGTTCCTGGAACGCGTTCCAGGAACGATGCAGGTGTCTAATAGGAGAGTAATAAAATTATGAAAAGATGCCAAAACACCTTTTATTACACCCATTCTCACGACCATAAAAGTCAGTCTTGATTTTGATTAAAATATAATCATTTAAAACTGATCAGCAACATTTCATCACAATGCACTTAAATATTAGTTTCAGAATTATTTAGTAAAATAAATAGATTACAGAAATATCAAGAATATGAGAATGAAAACTGTTCACCGCATTTAAACATAGAAAATTGCATATCTCTGTGTCAAAAATTTTCCAAAATCAAAAATACAATATTTTATAAAGACATGAATATAAAACATACAAAACAAGGTAAAACAATGTTAAAATAAAACAATTCAGTTATCTAAATTCATGTTGTTTTTTGATTTATTCGCTAATTTCATTGTTATTTTTGAACGGCCAACTATAATTAAATTTAAGCGCAAACAAATCAAAATCAGAATGCCCTAATAAATAGCATTGTAACTATAAACTTTATTTCCAAAACTATTTTTTCTTTTATACAAGTTAATAAATATTAACAAACTAAATATATTTAATAAGTTTTTTATATCTTAATTTCAGCTTAATTAATTGTAAAAAAAATAACATATGCTATAAATAAACAATAAATTTTAACATATACAGTATATAGTTCGAATTTAAACCTCCAAAATGATATTCTGTAATTATTAAGAAGTTCTTTCATTCAAAAATTATAAATAATATTGAGGGTTTAAAATTTACAAGACTGCAGCTTAAAAATTATATTATTTTTGTATTTTTGGTAATTAAAATATCATAACTAATTAACGTTTAGGCTATGTAGTGATGTTCCGACCATTCAATATCATGCTTCAGAGATCTGAACATTTAAATGGGAGGGAGCTCTGAAGCTCGCAGCTCCGAAGCTCCGCTCCCTAAATGAGCGATTTATAGCTTATAGCTTATATGAGCTTATTTTAGCTTGAAATTTTAAATTATTTTGTCTGTATTTGCAGGACTATTTTTATTGTTTTAAATAAGTTTTGAAAAAATACAAATGAAATAAACAAGAGTATTATTATAATAAGAAAGATTTGGAACTCACAGTGAAATCTAACATAAATCCTCTGCTGAATATACGCAAATTAAGCCTGGCAGACATTGATAAAATGCAACATAGAATCAAATATCTTACAGTAATGAAATAATACTTAAGCACAAAAGCTGTTTATTATATAAAATATTACAAATTATAAATATTTTTTAATCCCGATTTTTAATTATTTTTTATTTAAGTTTTAAAATTAAGATTAATTAATTAATTAATTTTTTTAAGTTTAAGATTAATTTAAGATTAATTTTGATAAATAATTTCTTAAACGGTATTTAATTGTTACTGCAAATTATCAAGATCAGCCATGTTTAATTCGTCTACAGTACAGAGTTTTTTTATAATCGTAACCATTTGTAGTTAAGAACTTAAGCGAAATTTTTTTTATCTTAAAAAATTTTAAGCTATGTACATACTTGAACTATACAAAATAACAAACAATCTGTTTACATAACAGTACATTTTAACACTAGTTTGTACGTTTTTTTACACTTTTTTGACACGCGAGTTTTACATATTTTGACGTTATCTTACAGGTTTTATTTTGACACTATTTTGTCCGTTTTATATTCATATCTTAATAAAATATTGTAGTTGCAAAAAATTAATTAATCTAAAAAAAATTTCAAGCTACATGAATAACAAAATAACGATAATTTTTTACATAACTTAAAATTGTGACACTATTTTATAGGTTTTATATTTATGTTTTAATGAAATACTCTATTATTTTGGTTATAGAGATTTGATGTTAAGATTTTGATTTTTATAAAAAATATTCTCAATATAATTAAATCCCAACTAAAAACATGTATATTAAACGAGAATTTGAAAAGATGGGGTTACAACAAGTTGATTGTCTTACAGAGTTTTTCGACTTAACCTTTCAAATAAAAACTGCAGGTATGAACTGAATAAAAATTTACGTAATGAAGCTAAACTGCGTTACAAACAAAGAGTTGCATGACGGAATTAAAGATTTCTAGGAGTCCAAGATGGCCAGAAGTAACACATTTATAAAGTTTTAATGCAAGGTATTGCTATATGTATGAGGAAACTACAATATTATAATAATTATAGGCAAATCAAACCAGCCTGACCTGGGTATTTGCAGTTTTATATTAATTATTAAACAATACAACGACTTAAAATTTTCAGCAAAAGCGGGTTAATTAAAGACGATTCTTTATTTTGATTCGCGTAACCGTGGGAGTTACACTTTTTCTATTTTACGTTTACAAAAGTTTTTCTATTTTACGTTTACAAAAGTTTACACCAGAATTAAAGTTTACGTTACGTTACCAGAATTAAAAGTTACGTTACCAGAATTAAAGTTTACGTTACAAAAGTTTTTCTATTTTACGTTTACAAAAGTTTACACCAGAATTAAAGACGATTCTTTATTTTGATTCGCGTAACCGTGGGAGTTACACTTTTTCTATTTTACGTAAACATTTGGAAGAACACGAAAAAAACATTTACAGACGGAAATATCCGATTGTGCAATAGAAATAAACAAACTGATTTTTGTTTAATGGAACCTTTCAATTATAAAACATGATAAAAAAAAATAACTACAGGCAAATAAAATCTAGCTGACCGCGATATTTTCAGTATTAAATCAACAATTTAACAACAAAAATATTCAAAATTGTTCACTTAAAGCTGCGGTGCGGAATCAAACTTTTTGTCTTCGATTTTGATAATTTTTTGTGAAAACATTAACCCTGTCCCCAATAACCCACAAAAAATTTTTCAACAAAATATCTCCAGTGGTTCAGAAGTTATGACCTCCCAAAAATGGCGTTTTTCAAACATTACCCCTGCCCTCAATAACCCGCAAAAATTTTTTCAACAAAATATCTCCAGTGGTTCAGGAGTTATGACCCCCCGAAAATGGCGTTTTTTGACAATTCTGTACGCGAAAAATCGCTCAATGGGTATAACAATTTGCGTTACAAATTATGCAGTCAAAGAAAGTGGGTACTTTTTGTTTTAATTTTATACCTTGATCGTTAAGATTGGTGCAGTATTTGTTGAAATATTGCGTTTGCCGTACAAAAATCTCGCAATTTTTTTGTTAAAAGCACCAAACGACGGCAGTGATTTTATGAAGTTTGCACAAACTTTCTTTCCTTCACTTCGTGTTTTTAGCGAAAAAATCGAGTGTTTTTTGTATGAGAAACGCAATATTTCGACAAATACTGCACCAACCTAATGTATCAAATTCGATCAAACACGATCAAGGTATAAAATTAAAGCAGAAAGTAGCCGCTTTCTTTGAGTTTATAGTTTGAACCGTAAATTGTTATACCGATTGAGCAATCTTTCACGTACAGAATTAACAAAAAACGCCATTTTTGTGGGGTCGTAACTCCTGAACCACTGCGAATATCTTGGTGAAAAATTTTTTGGGGCTATTGGGGACATGAAGAAGCTTTTTACAAAAAATTATCAAAATCGAAGACAAAAAGTTTGACTTCACACAGCACTTTTAAATCCTGATGCAAACTTAGGTTAATTCAACCATAAATGTGTTTTTTTCTGATACCCATAATTTTAGCCATTGATTAAAAATCATTAACAGTTTTTTGTTGTGTTCCCTTTTGGGTCTGAGCTTTTGTTTTTAATTTTTAAGCCCCATACTTAAACCGCAAGATAAAAATACTATGCTTGGAATTGTTGCAACAAGAATTTAAATCTATTTTTCATCTATTTAATAATTGAATTTTTCATGTATTTCTCTACAACAATAAAACTTATCGTGCCAAGATTTTGGAAATCGTTGGATTTTAACATATTTTCAGATTTCAAAATAAAAAACTAACATATTTGCTGCAATTTGTAACGCTTATATTTCCAGCTGAACAGTTTTTTGAGTGTTTTTTAATTAATACTTTTTAAAAATTGTATAACTGTATTTATTTATTGAACTACTAATAATATAATAAAAATAAAAACATATGGGCCGGATAGCCTCGAACTCTTGACATTTGGTTCACAAATTCTACTTACTACTATAGCTCACTTGAAAATGATATAACATTTTTTTAAAAATTAAGTGTAAAATCAAAATATTTTTAACCAAAGTTAAAATTACTAACCCGTTTCTAAAAAACGATATCATAAGACTAAATCGAATAGTGTCTCTTTGATTATTTAACTTATACATGTATCTAGTCCTAAGACAGGATTTTAATCAGATTAGGGGCTAATGCCCGCCAAGGATTTTCCGTCCTAAACGCTTGAACTAGTGATGTTAATTGGAGCTCCGAGGTCCAGAGGACAGCTCCAAAACAACAATCGGAGCTCCAAAGCATCACTCTATTTTTATCCTAATTTTATAAGTAATAAGTAATCGCATAAATGCTTTCATCAAAATTAATTCTTAAACTAAATTTTTTTCAAAACTTATTTAAAACAATAAAAATAGTTCTGCAAATACAGATAGAATAATTTAAAATGTATTTTAAACTAAAATAAGTTATAAATCGCTCATTAAAATGCAAAGCTCCGAACTCCAGAACTTTGGAGCTCCGGAGCTTTGGAGTTCTGAGCTCCGAAACTTCCTTCGCTTTAAATGGCCGGATCTCCAGAGCATAATATTGGAGGGTAGGAACATTACTAGCCTAAAAGGTAATTGTTTGTGATATTTTTATTACTAAAAATACAAAAACAATATAATTTTTAAACTGCAGTGTTTTTTTAAATTTTAAATATGGTACATGTTAAAATTTAAAATTGTTGTATTATGGTATATGTTGTTTATTACAATTATTTAAGCTGAAATTAAATTGAACCTATTTAAATATATTTTGTTTTTTAATATTTATTACATAACTTGTATAAAAGGAATAGTTTTGGAAATAAGTTTTATAGTCACAATACTATTTATTAGGGTATCCTGAGTTTGATTTGTTTGCACTTAAATTTAATTAAAATTGGCCGTTCAAGAATAACAATAAAAATTAGCGAATAAATTTAAAAAACATGCATTTAGATAACTGAATTGTTTTATTTTGACATTGTTTTGTATGTTTTATATTCATGTTTTTTATAAAATATTGTATTTTTGATTTTGGAGAATTTTTGACATAGGAAAATATGTAATTTTCCATGTTTAAATGCGGTAAACTGTTTTCATTCCCATATTCTTGATATTTCTGTAATCTTTTTATTTTACTAAATAATTCTGAAACTAATATTTAAGTGCATTGTGATGAAATGTTGCTGATCAGTTTTAAATGATTATATTTCAATCAAAATCAAGACTGACTTTTATGGTCGTGAGAATGGGTGTAATAAAAAGGTGTTTTGGCATCTTTTCATAATTTTATTACTCTCCTATTAGACACCTGCATCGGCGCCTGGGAAAGGTGTAAATCTCAGTCTGTGATTGGCTGTGACATCAAATCCCAGCTATGATGTTCTGACTATCGCCCACCTGCATTGTTCCGGGAGCGCATTCCGAGCGCGTTCTGGGTGCGTTCCAGGGATCCAAGAGAAGGCCAGAACGCGTTCCAGGATATCGAAAATCCTTGGAACGTGTTCCAGGAACGCGCGTTCTCTAAAGCGTTCTTGGAGCGCGAAATGCGTTCCAATCCTAGGCTACTTTCGGCCGTTACTGTAGTAGCATTGTCTGAGACAATGGTATGAGGGTAACCAAAATGAGCAAAGTCCTCTTTCAGCAGGTTGGTAGTAGCTTTTGTAGAAGTTGAACTTGTCGCATGTATGCAGGGATACTTGGAGTAAGCATCAATCATGACCAGTCAGTTGTTTCCCATGAAATTAACAGCATGTTCAATGTGTAGTTCGCTCCACAGTTTTTCTGGTAGCATCCACGGGTGAACTGCAGGTTTTGATGGCTTGGTTTGATGTTCTGCACAAGAGGTGCATTCATGACATGCATCTATATGATGTCATCATCAATTCTTGGCCAATAGACTGAAGTGCGTGCGAGCTGCTTCATACGCTGCATGCCAAAATGTCCCAAATGAAGCAGCTCCAGGACTTGTTGTTGCAATGACACAAGGATTACTACCCAAGACCCATAAAGTAGGCACCCGCTGGCAATGCTTAGGTAACTAGCTATTTTTTTGAAATCCTTCTCAGAGCAGCCCTTACTGATAGGCGTGTCCTCATCAGTGTCTTTGTCAGGAGTATTTGTGGAACCTTCATCAGAAGCTAAATGAGCTGGCCATCCTTCTCTAGTGTACCGCATCACTGTAGACAGGACTGTATCTTTGGATGTTTTTTAGCCAAGACTCCAGGGTCAGTCGACTTCAGCTGTAATACAATGGTCCTGATTGAGCAAACAGTATAAACATCTACTCCATCCTCCTCCCTGTCAAAGAAGGTGTCTGGTCCAGCTGGCAAACGACTTAGAGCATCAGTATTTCCATGGTGAGAATTTTTTCGGTATTCAATGGAGTATTCATACTGATTCAGGAACAAGGCCCATCTGGCTAATCTGTTAGCAGCCAGAGCAGGTGTACCCTTGTGTGGGCCGAACAGTGCAAGTAGAGGTTTGTAATTGGTAACCAGAGTGAAGCATCTTCCATATAGGTATTGGTTAAATTTCTGTAAGGCGTAAATGATGGCCAGGGCTTCTTTCTGTATTTGGTTGTACCGGCGCTGGGTTTCTGTCAGCGTTTTTGATACATTGGCGAGAAAGCGCTGACTGCCATCAGGGTAGCGGCGAAACAAAACTGCACCAATCCCAACTTCTGACGCATTGCAAGCAATCTTAATTCCAGGGATGGATCAAAAAAAGCAAGCAGGTTCTTACTGCATAGAAAATTTTGCAGAAGATCCTTCAATTTTGCAAAAGCAGCTTGTTGTTTTGCTTCCCAGCACCATTGTACACCTTTTCTTGTAAGCATGTGCAGTGGCTCAGTGACTGTAGCGAGGTTGGGCAGGAATTTGGCATAGAATTGCACTGAGCCCAGGAAAGATCGAAGACTGGCAACATCAGTTGGAGGAGGCATCTTGAGTACTGCCTCTACTTTGGATCCCTTGGCAATGCCGTGATTTAAGAGGATATGGCACTGTATTCCACTGATGACTGTGCAAAAATCCATTTTTCTAAGCGGCATCTCAGCCGTCTTTCATCCAAGCGCTGTAGTAATCTTAGAAGGTTTTCCAGATGTTCTTGTGGTGTTCTTCCACCTACAAGTGTGCCATCGAAGTAGACAACCACACCTGAAAGATAGCAGCTCTTTTGCTCCATTATTTCCTGGAAATAAGCTGGAGCAGAACTAATGCCAAAGGGTAATTGTAATTGTAGCAGCACCCCTTGGTGAGTGTTGGTCAAATCTGGTTATAGGCATCCGCCAGATCAATTTTGGTGAAGCAGTAACCTCCTCTCAGTTTGCGCATCAAATCCTCTGGGAGAGGAATTGGTTGACAATGGACCTCCAGTTGAGGATTCACTGTGGCTGAGTAGTTTCCACAGACTCTGATCTTCGGGCGTGGCTCTTTCTTTAATTGAGCTTTGCGAACCGAGACAACTGGCGTGCCACTATCATTGAACTGTGTGGGCTTCCACACACCTTTGGCAATTCCTTCATCATAGGCATGATTGAGGTCCTTCTGGATTGCAGAAGGCACTGGTCTTGCCTTGCAAAAGACTGGTTTAGCATCTCAGCAGGTTGATTATTCAACATGAAGTCGCAATGTAGCTGAGGAATAGAATAGATCATTTTGTGCACAGACTTGACTCTGTGTGCAGGTTTGGCGACCCCAGATTTGTTCAGTGCATTCTTCTTAAAAAGACAGACAGCTTCAATATGTCCCTGTTTCTTGCAACAATTGCAGGTAGCCGTCTTGAAGCGGCAGGTATCAGCCTTGTGATTGGCCTTTCCACAGCGAAAACAGGAACCCTGTTTAGTTGGTTCCAAGTGCTGGCTCACAGCTGGTTGCTTGATGCTAGCCATGTTGTTTGTAGCAGTCTTCATGTGCAGTTTTCCAGACAGGATTTTCTTGACAGGTTCAGCCTTGGAACCATAGACAGTCTCCTTGGCCACCTTGGCAGCATCTTCTGTTTCAATGGCCAGTTCTATGGCTCTGGTGAAATTGAGCTCATCATCCTTAATCTTGAAGAGAGCTTTTAGAACAGCCTCATTTCCCACTGAGCAGATAAAACGGGTTTGCAAGGCTTCATCTTGTGGGTCCTTGATAGAAGCAAAATCGCAGGTAGCAGCATCCTGACGAATTCTGGCTGCCAATTTCTGGTTTCCTTTTGGTGTTTGACCAAAAGCGCTCTCAAACAATGAAGCGTTGAGGGTCAAACTGGTCAAATTAGCAACCCCAATGGATTGCTAATCTATTGGGATTTCCCCGCGCAGGTTCGAATCCTGCTTGTCACGCCTGTAAATCCTTGTTGTGTTTTCAGTGGCGATGTACACAAAAGGATTCCACAACAGTAGTTTATTTGCTAACAGGAACAGATAAACAGCAGCAGTAGCAAGTAGCACAAGGCAAAGCAGCAGTATAGTACAGGCAGTATATAGCCAGAGCAGTAATGGCAAAGCACAAAGAAAGGCAAATATCCACCATAATTAGGAGCTAACAGGCCCCATTTATATACCATCAAAGCAAAATTTAAGATGATATATTACTCGCCTATGTAGAGGGGCTGTGTCAAAAGTTTTATTTTTAGAGGTCAGCCATTGCAGTGCCTTAGGGCATCAAGATTTTTTTGGGACTATCACAAAATGTAGGACTTAAATTTTCGCATAAATCCCCCCTAGTCTCAGGCCTGTGGCTTTAACAGTTTTTGAGCATGATGCCAAAATATGCATAATGTGTCCCACATACAAAGATTTTTAGCAAAAATCGTAAAATTGACCCCCTTTAACCTCTTGGGGTACAAAACCCAGGTATGTTACCCCTAACAAATTGTATATTTTTGAGCTCAGGAAAGTATGGGCAGTCTGAAAAAAATTTTCAGACGTAAAGCCCCATATGGTAAAAAGTTAGAAATTTGGCCGAAAAAAATTAGCCAAAAGGACCTTAACGCGAGATATTTGCATATTGATTGCGGCGCGTTCAAAAGTTATAAGACCGCAAACAAAAAATTTTTTGTCAAATTTTTTCCTGTATCGCTAAAAAAATAGAGAATATGCGTTGCAGTTGTGGTGTTTTGCATCGCTTCTGTAACACATATTTTGACACCAGATCACCCCAAAAAAATCTCGGCTACGCCACTAAATTAATGTTCATCTTCATTTTATTACTGTTTTTTTTCAACAGTTAAGGGAATAGATAATTAAAAAAACTATGCTCACAGCAATCTTTGATTTTCGCAAAATCGCCACTTTTTCTAATATAATTCTTTTTAACGCATACAACATAAAGTTTTAATTAAAGGTTAGCGATTATCAAAGGTTGCTCTAAGCATGATTTTTTCAATCACAAATCCCTCTAACTTTAGAGGAATTACAATTGGGTTGTGTAATTGGTTCACCAAATAAAAATCAATGTTATCTGGGACTAGGGCCTATTTCATAAATATTGCTTGTAATTGTAAATTAATAAACGTGTACTTACTTATCTGTTGTATTTTTAATTAAAATATATATTTATAAAATTGCGTTTAGAATTTAAAAAAAAATGCAAATTTGTAATTTCAATTCCACAGTTACATATGGTTGAATTATATCTGGCTGACGCTGAAAATTAGAATGCAGACATGAAGGGACCAATTAACATTGTGCGGTAATGACGTGTTTTTTTTTAAACAAATAAGAACGCAGAATTTTTTTTAATTCCACCTTTTCACAAAAAATACAAAACTTAACCAACTTTGGCCCTTAAAAAATTTCATTTAGGTTACAAATTATTAATTTAATAAATAATTATTAACATACAATTTTTAATCTTTGTTATTAATCTGCTTTAGTGAAAATTTTGAATGCTTTTGTTGTTAAATAGTCAATTTAATACAGCAAATCTCGCGGTCAGCTAGACTTTATTTACCTATAGGTATCTTTTTAATTAATAAAATAAGGAGAATTTAAATGCGTTTATTAATTTACAATTACCAAGATTTTTATAAAATAGGCCCATGGTCTAAATTTTTTATTTAGTGAGCAACTGCACATGCCAGATTCTAAATTACTAAAACATACGCCAAGGGGGGAATCGCCCCTTTTTCCTGTTTTATTCATGGATCATTTTTGTGACAAGTTGGAAATTCGTGTTTTATGACAAAAAAATTGTCGAACAAAAATTCATCCACTTTGTTTATTACGACGTTTCAAGTATCACAGTACTCATTATCAAGTAAGCTAAAACAGAAAGAATATCAGTAGAATATATGCATATAAAAATAAAACAGAGAAATACTTAAAAAATATCACGAAAGTCTGTCACCAAATTAAATGAAACATGGACGCCCGAAGAATGGTTAAAACAGAAATAACGGAAGGGAAGCAATGTTGGCATTAATTTCTGGCCGATCTTTTGCAATTAACAGGGGTTTTTTAATAAAAAGGTGCAAGTCAAAGGTGCTGTGATTAAGAATTTTGAAAGCCGTAGAATTTACCGGTAGATTGACAGTGCAACATGTGTTCAAAAACGGCACTTCTTTCCCGTTGAATAATTACATTATCGGTAAAATGACTCACTCCCTTGTGCTCGCAAACTCTGGAATGAAGCTGACGCCTTGTTTTTCCTAATAGCAAAGATTGCACTTTGCTCACGTATAAGAATATACCACACCAGACCGCAAGTACAGGAAACTTGTCCCTTAACGGAAACATATTGCCAATACAAAGATTAGTTTTGAACACAATTCTACAATCAGTATTTGGTAAAAAACCAAATATACAACGAATTCTGGCTTTCGTTTGCACTAAAACTGTGCTCAAAAATGGTAAACAAATGTAAAGTTTTTCAATATTTCCATTTTCAGAGTTGCTTTGTGTCATTTTATTTTAAAAAATTTTTCTAAAAAATGTTTTAATTACACGATCAGTCATTGAAATAGGGTATCCGTTTTTCTTTAATATTTCTTTAAGTCGCAAAATTTCTTCATGGATAACTGACATATTTAAGCAAATTTTAAAACAGCGGTAAACTTAATTTGAAATAAGATCATATTTATATGTTTCAGGTAAAAAACTACTGTAATTTTTAAAAAGTCCCGAAAAAGTTGGCTTTGTATGTACTAAAGTTTTGAAATCCTCAGATTTTTTTGTTACTAATATAAAAAATATATAATACTTTATAATATATTAAGGAAAAGTATGACACTCAGTCTCAGAAGCGACACAATTTGGTGCCATTTTTTGAGCACTGCCATTAACTGTTGTGCGCATAAAATGGCAAAACAACTGTTCTTAATGAGGCATGTGTCGTGTAAATGGGCACTGCTAAAAATGTAGCAGTGTTTTTGCGCATATCCTTGCATGCTAACTCGAACGCACTGCAATTTGAAGAACACTGCACTTTTTTGGCAATCTTGGCGCATATATGCGCATATACTGCACATAAAACAGATCAACCGCGGGAAACAAAAAAAATAAACCCACTAAAAACACTACTTAGTTTGCACACTGCACACAAACTACAAATTTTTAGTATAGACATACAAAAATAAAATCCAATGCAATACAAAAGTAAAATCCAATGCCCATTTACACGACACATGCCTCAATAAGAACAGTTGTTTTGCCATTTTATGCGCACAACAGTTAATGGCAGTGCTCAAAAAATGGCACCAAATCGTTTCGCTTCTGAGACTGAGTGTAATATTTTTCCTTAATATAAAGTATTATATATTTTTGCTAATATATCCAAAAACGGGTTTTTTCCTTCAATATTAATTTCAAAAGTAAATTTCACTGACGGGTGTTGTTTATAAATATATTTGTGAAATTTGCCAACATACAATGCGTGTTTGAAAAGTAAGAAAGTGTCATCAACGTAGCAGCCGGGCATTAATTGGTTTAAAATCAGACGATCATGATTCTATCCGTGTTTTCTCGTGGAAAGCAAGAAAATTATTGGCTAATAAAGGTCCTAAAAGTGATCCCATACCTATTCCATCAATTTGGTACTAATAATAATTGTTATCAAATAAAAATAGGTTTTTTTAGTTGCTATTTGAAGTGTATTTTTCTAATTGTTCTTCTGAAAATAAAAAACTAGCGGTTTTTTTCTTAACTTCTGCAGCAAATGTCAATAGCTTCGTTTAACAAAATATTTGTAAAAATTGACTCAATATCTGGACTATCCATTGTAATTTTCACGGCAATTTTGAATTGCGATATTTCTTCTGCAAAACTGAAAGTCTTTAATCGTGAATTAGTATAGTTATCGGTTTTAAAATACTAAATAAAAATGTTTGAAAGTTTATAAGTTGGCTTATTTAAAGCGCGAAGTATTGGTCAAAGTGATACGTTGGGTTTATGTACTTTTCCATTTCCATATAAATTTCCGAATTGGGATACGCTTGCGGTTAATTGATTATATTGTTGGTCAGTAATGATTTTGTTACTAGCCTTGAAAAATGCTCTAAGAATAGAGCAAGAAAAAGGGACGATTTTTCCCCGGGCGTATGTTTAGACAGAAAAGATGTGGACTAGTCTGAGATGGACATTATGTGGACTATAGGAAATTTGCATTTGGTTTGGGCAGCTGCTCAATAAATAAAAATTTCTACCATATGATAATGATTTATTTATACATTGATCTAATCACACAGCACTGTTGCATTTTTTTAGTTTGATGAAATGTCAATTGAATAAATCATACTTACAACAATCTTTGACAAGCGCGAAATCGCCACTTTCTCAATTAGAAGGTTATATTTGTATGTGTAAGAAACAACTATAAATTTCAAAAAGTGGCGATTTCGCGCTTGTCAAAAAGATTGTTGTGAGTATGATTTTTTTCAATTGACATTTCATCAAACTAAAAAAATGCAACAGTGTTGTGTGATTAGATCAATGTATAAACAAATCATTATCATATGGTAGAAATTTTTATTTATTGAGCAGCTGCCCAAACCAAATGTGAATTTCCTATAGTTCACATAATGTCCATCTCAGACTAGTCCACATCTTTTCTGTCTAAACATACGCCCGGGGAAAAATCGCCCCTTTTTCCTGCTCTATTCTTTGAGCATTTTTCAAGGCTAGTCTACCACTTTTTTTGAATTAAATTAAAAAATAGCCTAATAAACTGTAGTTTTAGCTGCGCAATGACATATGTTTATAATCATTCCGTTTCCGAGATATACTTTTTTAACAATTTTAATATTATCAATAGAACGTATCTTACTTATCAATAAAAACTAGTTCCTAAGAAGTATTGCACAATTTTCTACTATTTACAAGGAACCCATTTTTTTTGTTTTTTTTTTTTTGATCAATCAGTAACGAGGGAGGAATACTGGTTTTAACATATAAGCGTTTGAAAAATGATATGTTAATAATAAGGAGAAGAAAAACATAATACTAAATTTACCCACGTTTTTTAATTATAGTTTCCGCGGTGCCGTGGGGCTTAGTCTCCGTGTGGAGCTCCCGCGCCACCGATAATTCGTTTATAATTAAAATAAAAAATAAGAAGAAGAAGAAGAAGATGAATTTAAATTACAATATTTACCCACGTTGTTTAATTATAGTTAGTGCGGTGCTGTGGCGCTCAAGACAAAGTTTACCAACGTTCTCTAAATATAGTTGGCGCGATGGCGTGCGCCAATGATTGCAATTATAATTTTTAAAGTAAAAATAATAAGAAGAAGAAGATGATGATGAACATGAATCACAAAATTTACTTACGTTCTCTAAGTATAGCTGGCGCGGTGCCGTGAGTTAAATTGCAGTGTGGCACCCCCGCACCACCGATGATTGGAATTATATTTTTTGAAATATAAATAATAATAAGAAGAAAAAGATGATAAACATAAATTACAAAATTTACCAGGTGCTCTACTTATAGTTTTTGCGGTGCCGTGGGGCTAAATCGCAGTGGGCGCTCCTGCGCCACAGATGACTGCAATAATTTTTTGGAATAAAAAAATTAGAAGAAGAAGATGATAAACATAAATTACAAATTTTATCCAGATTCTCTGATTATAGTTAGTGTGGTGCCGCAGGGGTAAATCGCCACGTGAACGATCAAAGAATACTGATTTTAAAATAATGAGCGTTAGAAATATAATAATAAATAGAAGAAAATAAACATAAATTACCAAAAATTTTCCCAACGTTCTCTAATTACAGTGTGCACGGTGCTGTGGGGCTAAACAGCCGCGTGGCGCTCCCGCGCCACCGACACTTATCATTATTTTTTTAATAAAACTTTGAATTAATTCTGTTATCAGTAATGCAAGAATTAAAAAAAGTACTCTGTTGTTTCCGCGCGGTTGAAGCAGATGGCGCTGGGAACTGGTTCCGTTTCTGCCACCAATTAAAACCGGTCTGCTTTTTTTGTGCGGTTCCTATGAGGGGATGTTGGTTGACTGCTCTGTACAATCCTTATTGTTGCCAAAAGGCCGTTGCCGTTGTTGTGCGGTTGGGAGTTTTTATTTGTCTATTTTTTCAATTTATTATTTTGATCAATATATCGATAACAAGGACCTACATGAAAAAAGTGGCTCCTAAGAAAGTTGCGTAATTCTTTTTTCTTTCCAATGAGCCCATGTTTATTTTTGATCAATCAGTAACGAAGGAGGAATATCGATTTTAAGAATTGAGCGTTAGAATAATAATAATAATAAGAAGAAGAAGAAGAAGAAAGAGATGAACATGAATCTCAAAATTTACCCACGTTCTCTATATATGGTTGGCGCGGCGCCACGGGGCTAAATCGCCCCGTGGCGCTCCCGCTCCACTCATGATGTATGTCAAATGGAGGCTAAATGTTTTTGAATTTTCCTTTCCTGACTACAAAATTTGTAATAAACTTTGTTATAAAATATTTAGTATGTAAAATTTTGTTTTATCGCTTAAACTGCTGCCCATATTATTAATATAGTCCATTTCGTTCGAGTATAACCCCTGCATTCCTTTTGTCAGCTTTTTGTTTTTTTGTATCCTTATTGTTTTTTTAAGTTTTTTTTTAGCAGTTCTTGTTCAAATTTCGTTAATTTGCTTACTCTATTGTTATAATTTTTTGCTTGCACTTTTTTGTTCTCTTGTGTTGTTTTCACCACTTGTTTTTATTTTTAGATGCTAGCCAGTAAAATAACACAGACATTAATTACTATGTGCAAAGTCGTTGTCATCTCAGTGAATGGTGAAAAAACACTTAGAAGAACAGCCAAATACCAAATATTAAATACTTATTTTATAGTCACTTACAAACTTTTATATGCATGAATTTTGTTTTCATTTTTGATACTTTATTTATGCATGAATTTGCTTGTTTAATTTTTTATGCCTATTTTATATGCTGCTTTGTAATTAATGATTTAAAAATCAAAATTAAAATTTTATTTAAAAATCAGTTTTTTTAATAAATCACTCCGAATATTAACTGTTGGGTTGTGGCATTCCAAATGCTATTCCTTCGTTTAAATATATATTGTTTTTATCTGGTATACGCATTCGAAAAAACCCTAAAAAAAAGCATTTTTCTGTTGTATTTTAAATTTTTATGCCGGTCGGTTCATTTTAAATAATATCAAAAAGGCATTTTTTTGTTCAAATCCGCATTTTTTTTCTAAATTGAAATTTATATTTGCATTTGGTACAGCATAACAATTGACATAACAATTCAGCTTTCCAATTTATTTTTTGTTTAAACCGAAAAGGTATGACAAGTTTATTATAGGACCCTCGTAGTAAAATCAATTTTCTTAAAAAAAACTCTTTCGTGCTCCCTTATATTTTTTTATAATTAAGACTATTCGCATTTAATTTAATACAAAAGTAAATCTTATCATTGAAAAGCAAGTATAAGGTAAGTATTTATTTATTTTCACAAAACTAACACTAAACAAAGTAGGTTTAAATATTTGATTATTATTTAGCTCATACTTCAACAGGATTAACATTTTAAAAATTTTTAGTTTAGTTTTCTATTGTTATGGTGTGCAAAAGGCGATAAGTCTAATTTCCAACAAACAATAACAAAAATAAACTACTATTATTTTGATAGGCTACTTATGTTAAATTTAAAAAAAATAATAAAACAAAAATAAGATTGCCAAGTTTTTTAGAAAAAAATTTTAAAAAATCTACCGTCTGTGGAATACGAACCCGTTACTTGCACAGTGGTAGGCCGAATCACTAGCACTTACCCATCCCAGCTACGATAAAAGTCGCATTAAACAGACTTAATGTTTTTTCTTTGGAAATCGATAATTGTTCTAATAAAGGCGTGTCCTACTTAGAGCGCGCTCTTATTAAGGCGCGCCCTAATAGGAGCTATTAAACGCCCTAATAAGGACCACCCTTTTAGAAACAAAGCTCTAATTAGCACATTTGAGTGCCCTAATAAAAGCGCGCTTTTATTGGGGAGCGCCCTAATAAGAGCAGTCAATGTGTCTGAGAAATATATGAAGTCACATATTTTTCCTTTATTATTATGTTATATATATTTGCTAATACTATGTGTTGTGTAGTTTGCTGTTTGCTTACGTTATTGCCATATGTTTTTGCTGGAATGACACATGCTGATGATGTTGCGCCAAAAAAAGAGCATAAATAATGGATTAAAACATTTGTGATTGTTTGTTTTGTTTTTGAAAAAGCAAAAAAACTTATTTAACCTCTGATTACTAAAAAGTGATTAAAACAAAAAAATTACATAATTTACTTACGATTTTTTTAATAAATTTTACACATGTACATATTCTTCTTAAATTTCAAAAAAGTATTACGTACCGCTCTCTCCCCACTGATTTCCCCAAGTGTTTACGATTTTCCAAAATTTTTCGCCGTTTGTCTGACCCCATCCAATAATCTTTGCAACATGACCAAACACTATATTTTCCGAATTAAAATTAGAAGGATAATATATTCCTAAATTTATTTATTTCCAATTTAATACTTACATTAAAATGTAAGAACGGTTGCTACTATTCAAAACAACGGTGCGCGATTGGTGTATTATTTTTGTAGGTTTGTCCAACCAACTGTCCAAAGTCAAACGAGCTTTTTAGTGACGAAAAACCACAAAAACTAGCCAAATATTTTAGTAAGAAAATTTTAATAAATCTTACAAAATCTTAGAAAATTTGTACCTGTAGCATACGTCAAAAGGTCTTTAAACACAATAAAACTCAACGCAACTGATCCATTATGATATATTTCCTGTTTGACTTCTTTTTCACTCGGTTGAATAATGAAATCATAGCTTTCGCCTAAAATTAAACAATAACAACAAAAATATAATATAATTTTAATAACAACAAAAAAAAACTCGAATTAATTTAGATACAAAAATAAACACGCCATATAAGCATTGCACCATGGACATTGTTTAAATACAGACAAATTACTGTAGTATGAATCATTTTTCATAACTAATACAATATTATAATACCTATGTACAATTCGTTTTCGTATGTTAGATCGGTGTCGCATATTTCTTTACATTCAGGGTCGGTTGCATTCATGTATTCCTGAATTGAACATGGGTTCTCATCAGGATCTTGGCAATGAGCAGGAAAGTTGTAAGGCTGGCATCCCCATGCCGACCCATAGTCTCCGCCTGTGACTACTCCTGTATTACACCACAAAACAAATCCACCCACCGGCGAGCCACCTTTACACCTATTTAAAAAAGTTATGTCTGTTATGTTACTACTAGTCTTCTGTTTTGTGGTGCATACAAAATCAGTGCAATGTGTCTATTTTTTATGTGTGTCCCTGCTTAGTCAAAATAAAATACAATACAATACAAATACAAAATGTCGATGTATGTTCATTAGCTAATCATTGTAATTGTCGTTAGAGGCCGATATACAAAACAAAATACCTTTTTAACTATAAATCAAAAGAAGACTTATAGACGACGAGAATAAACTTATAAAATAAGTATTTTGAAATTTTTTGCTAACCTAAAACTGTTTGTATATTTTTGTTTAATAATGTAAAAATTTATACAAAAAATTATATAAAAATAACTTATTAGTTTATTCTAATTTATTGTAACATAAGTATAATAGCCCCCGCTGATGACGTGCAACTATTATGCATATTTGTACATTACGTGTTCGGGGAAGCACAGAAACATGTGATTTTTATGTTTTTTAGTTTTATTATTTTGTTCGTCTGCAACTTTAGGTATGCCCAGCTAACTAACCTAACATTTTTTTTGTTTGCTATTACTAATTTATCCGGATTTTCCAGTGGAAAATCCTTCTTCCAATTTTTGGCGCATGGAATTAACGCTATTACGGCAAACTAAACTAAAACTACACAAAATATATTTTATTCTGATATGACTCATTCTTGATTATATTTTGGGTTTATCGGGATTAACTTTTAATTGAGTCGATAGAATGCAGCTCCTAAATAAAATTGACTTTTTTTATTATTATTATTTTATTATTATTATTATTTATTTATTTCGTCGTAAGACAGGAACATACTGAAGCAAGTTTACACCGCATGGGGTTTTTTTCCCTCTTTCCCTGAGGTGGTGGAAAGTCGACCTTTTTAATTCGATTTTGATTATTTTTTGTAAAAACCTCACCCCTGCCCCCAATAACCCACAAAAGTTTTTTCATCAAAATATCTCCAGTGGTTCAGAAGATATGACCTTTCAAAAATGGCGTTGTTTTGACAATTCTGTACTTGAAAGATTGTTTAATGAATATTAAAATTTAAATTGCAAAATATAAACTAAAAACAGCGGCTATTTGTACTTTAATTTGATACCTTGATCGTTAAGATTGGTGCAATGTTTGTCGAGATATTGCGTTTCCCGTACAAAAAAACAGCGATTTTTTTGCTAAAAAAACCAAAAAACGGCAGTGATTTGATGAAGTTTGCCCAACCTTTTTTTTAATTTTTAGCAAAAAAATGCGGGTTTTTTGTACGGGAAACGCAATATTTCTACAAATACTAAGCTTAACCAAGGATAAGGACTATTTAACAATAAATTTATCAAACTAAAGAAGAAAGTAGCCGCTTTCGTTGAGTGCATATTTTATAATGATGGGTGGGGGCACCACGGGGCGATTTAGCCCCGCGGCACCGCACCAACAATAATCGGAGAACGTGGATAAAATAAAATTTGTAATTCATGTTCATCTTCTTCTGCTGATTCTTTATTTAAAAAAATAATTGCAATCATTAGTGGTGCGATACAGGAGCGCCACACAGCAATGTAGCCCCACGGCATCACGCCAACTACAATTAGAGAACGTGGGTAAGTTATGTATTTTATGTTTATTTTCTTCTTCTCATTATTTTTTTATTTCAAAAATACAATTGCAATCCTTGCTGGTGCCGCGATTTAGCCCCATTCTACCGCTCCAACTATAATTAGAGAACGTACGTAATTGTTTTAATGAATTTTTATCTTCTTTTTCTTTTGATTTTTAAAAATATAATTAAATTATCAGCGGCACGGGAGCGCCACACGGCGACTAAGCCCCATGGCACCGCGTCAGCTATAATTAGCGAACTTGGATAAATTTTGTAATTCATATCTTTGTTCTTCTTATGATAAATTATTTTTTTCCAAACATTTATATCTTAAAACCGATATTCATTCGTTGTTACTGATTAATCAGAAATAAACATGAGCTCTTTGGAAAAGCTAAAAAATCGCGCAATAATTTTAGGAGACACTTTTTTCAAGGTCCAAATTCAAAATTTAAATTGCTGACAATATAATTTTAAGTTCGTATTAATAATTGAGTACTATTATAAATTTATATTATTGCATAGCTAGGACTCGAATTTTTTTATATTTAATTTAAAAATTCAATTTATCAGCCATAAATAAAGAATGAAGAATGTCGGCAAAGTTTTTTACATTGTAATATTAACGAAAAATACGTTTTCTATTAACAATATTAATACTGTTAAAACATATCTCGGCAAGGGACTGATTATAAACATTTGTCATTGAGCAGTTAATACTATACTATATCAAGTTACTTTTTTTAATTTCGCTTAAAAAAGGTAGACTAACCTTGAAAAATGATCTAAGAATAGAGCAGGAAAAAGGGGCGATTTCTCCCCGGGCGTGTGTTTAGACAGAAAAATGTGGACTAAAAGTCTGAGATCGACATTATTTGCACCATAATAAATTTGTGTATGATTCGGCAAGCTGCCCACTAAATAAAAATTTCTACCATATGATAATAAAATATTTATACGTTGAACTAATTAAACAGCACTGTTGCATTTTTTAGTGTGATAAAATGACAATTGAAAAAATTATACTCACAGCAATCTTTGACAAGCGCGAAATCGCCACTGTTTTAAATTTATGGTTGTTTCTTACACATAAAAATATAACCTTCTAATTTAAAAAATTCTTATTTCTATTTTTAGAGCATTTTTCAAGGCTAGTTTAAATTTTAATGCCCATTAAGCAATTTTTCAAGTACATAATTATCAGAAAAACGCCGTTTTTGGAGGCTCATATCTTCTAAAACACTGGAGATATTCTGATAAAAAATTTTTGTGGGCTATTGGTGCCAGGGATTTGGTTTTCACAAAAAATAATCAAAATCGAAGACAAATAGTTTGACTCCGTACCGCACCTTTAATTAAGCATGTGAAAAATTAACCTGGATGGTAAAACCTCGTCAGAATCCAGCTCCTAAAAAAGAAACAATCATTATCAAAACAATTGCGCAATTCTCAACGCTGCTATTCGAGTTTTAAATATTATACAAAAAAGTAATTAAATTACTTCCCACGTAAGGTCTTGTTGGACCACCCTGCTCAGCATCACCAGCAGCAGCAAGGGTAGGATAACTGGTGAAAACCAAACTTACAATGGCAATTCTCACAACTGTACAATCATACAATTTTTGTCCATTCTTATAACTCAAGGGTGTAATCTCAAACCAAATGCGTTTGTAATTATTAACTTTTGGTTTCTTTTTAAGTTTCGCTTAGGCTTGGAAAAGAACAAAGGTTTTTGTCATAAAATTTAGTTATTTTACTATTTTTACAGTAATATATATAATCTAAAACTGTTTTACAATACAAATTTTACATGATTATTTGCAAACGCATTTTTTATAGGTTGTTTTGAGTTTACACTTTGTTGTTGTAAGATTACACCACTTGGTTGTGGAATTACACGTTGTCAAAATCATTCTTTTGGTTGCAAGACTGGTCATTATTGGGTGACTGACCATTATTAAGTTCTCGGCAGCCGAATGTTATTTTTGGCATGCGTAAACTTTTAAAATAAACTCCAGCACGTTTGGAAATGCCGCCCGTGAACGTTTGGAAATGCCCCCCGCTTTATTGGAGGATTTGCCCCCTCCTGTTTTATTGCCCACCCCCTGCCCAAATATAAAAAAATACCCAAAAACTATGACGCATTTTTGATTTTATATGACACCATCAGACCTGTGCACGGTCTGGAAATGCCCCCTCCCTCCGCTTTATTGGAGGATTTGCCCCTCCGCCGTTTTAATGCCCCCCAACCCGCCGAAAAAAGAAAAAATACCCAAAAAATATGACGCCATTTTAGACCAATGAAGACACCAAAATCGAGAATTTTTTGCAGTTTTTAGCATATTTAAATTTATTTTAAGCCATTTTAGACCTATTTTTACCTTATTTCCGCTTTTTTTGTCCTTTTTCCCTTTTCCCTTCTTTTTTTCTCTTTTTTTCTCCTTTTTTTCTCTTTTTTTTCTTACCCCTGCTTGCCCCCCCCGTTTTATTGCCCCCCCCCCCCGTTTCAAAAAAGTACCCCCCCCCCGTGCCCCCCCTGTTTTGGAATTGCACCCCCCCCCTTTTTAACCCCGGGGGGGGGGCAGTGCACACGTCTGCACCATCATTGCCAGTTTTTTGCAGTTTTTAGCCTATATCAATGCTTTTTAAGCCATTTTAGATCTATTTTTAGCTTTATTTTCCCTTCTGTTTTTCTCCCTTTTTTCCCTTTTCTTTTTTTCTCTTTTTTCCCTTTTTTTCTCTTTTTTTCTTTCTCCCCTGCTTGCCTTCCCATTTTAAAAAAGTTGATCTCCGTGCCCTCACCCCGTTTTAAAATTGCCCTTGCCTCCTCAATAAAACCCCGGGGAGGCAGTGCACAGGTCTGCATAAAGCAAATTATTTTATAAATTTGTGCATGGCAAAAATAACAGCCCGTAACAGTTGAGAGTTGTTGATTGGTTCTTTAATTTCTCAAAGAATTCAATTACCTTCACAATAATTGATCTTTGAAAACGACCACACCAGAATGTCGCTGCTTTCGTAAATCTGTAAACTGAACGACAACCAAAACAACAAACAAAACAACCAACCAATCATCCGCAGACCAAGCCAGCCCCTCCCCCTAAAACACTGTTCTGGACATTAAAAACACGTGGATGTTTGAATTGTTTTCTAAGCCTAAACAAAGTCTTTAAATCAAGCTAAAATTTAGTATTAAAAATTTCATTACATTAGTAGTTCTTGCACGGTTGGAATAAAACCCCCCCCGTTTGATTGCCAAGGATCAAATTGCCCCCCCCCGCCCCGCCCCCCCCCCCCCCAAAAAATGAAAAAAGAACCCGAACACTACGTCATTTTTGACCTATGATGACGCCATCATGAGCCTAAAAATTCTCCTTGCTTGACTCATGCATCCTAGGGTGTTTTTTGAAAAATCAGACCTTAAACCATACAGGGGCAAGTTGGTCCGGAGTAGAAGTGGTTAAACCCGGATTTAGGAGGGGTGGAGTGGGAAATATATTCTGAGAAACCAATTTTACTCATATCATTTTTTATATGAAGTGCATTTTGCGTATATCGTTTTTGAATTTTAAGGGAAAAATAGTTGAAAAACGCTAATTTTAGGTCAAAAAACTTTTTTGATGCATTTTTGAGCTCTTTATTGCTTAAAAACTTATTTTGACCTCAAAACTTTGACCTCAAAACTCAAAAAGTTTGAAGGCAGTTAGAAGTCACTTTAAAGACATTTTTTCTTCATTATGTGGGAAAATGATTTGTGTATGGCTAAATAAATAGACTATCATGTCATCTATCTAGCCCAGACCTGTGCACTGCCCCCCCCCCGGGGTTAAAACGGAGGGGGTGCCAAACGGGGAAACGGGGGGGGGGCAACTTTTTTGAAACGGGGGAGCAATAAAACGGGGGGGGGGGCAAACAGGGGGGAAAAAAAAAAAAGATAAAAAAAGGAGAAAAAAGAGACAAAAAGAAGGGGAAAGGGAAAAAAGGGACAAAAAAAGCGGAAATAAGGTAAAAATAGGTCTAAAATGGTTTTGAGATGCATTGAAATAGGCTGGAGACTGCAAAAAATTCGCAATGATGGGCGTCATCATTGGTCAAAAATGGCGTCATATTTTTAGGGTACTTTTTCATTTTTTCGGCGAGGGTGATGAACGGGGAGAGGCGCAATCCTTCCCAATAAAACGGGGGGCCATTTCAAACCGTGCACAGGTCTGCTAGCCATACCCAGTTTATTTCACATTTTGCATAAAAATATAGCAAAAATAACAGCCGATGGCCGAAATTAAGGTCTGGCCGAGTTTAAGGCAGTAATTGTTAATGGCTCAACTTAAACAAACCACAAAGCTAGTCCTTAAATGCAAGTACAACTTAAAATATATAAGGATAAATAAGCTATAAATCTTTTATTTAACCCTTTGCAGTTTTTTCGCGGCTCAAACGTGGAGTGTATATCGCGTCTTACCTCTCAGTGTATATGGCGGCCCATGACGTAAAGCTAAACAACAGATTAACAAAGAACTGCACTGGCGCGAGCCTTTTTTGCGTTTTAAACGCGCTTTTTGACCAAAATATTCTTAAAGAGTTAAATAGCGTAACTTCGGTAGTAACATCGCTTAAATCAGGCAGAACATCACAGGATGGCATTAAAGGATAGACTATTTCAGAACCAACAGAAAATAAATGTTTAAAAAACAATTCAAATATCAATCAAAGAATTTTAGTTATCAGCCCTACTTGATAATATATAATCAGCATCAGCAAAACAAAGAATTAACAAAACAAAAGTTAAGCTGAAATTTATTTACTCAACAACCAACTACAACTTTAATTTAGCAAAGTATTTTTACGATGCGCTATTGAAGGGGTGGACGTGGAGTTCTAGCATGGTATTTAGGCATAGCTAAATCACTTTGGCTGTTGCAAAAAAACCTTTAACCTTTGGAAGTCTTTGTAAAAAATAGATTTTAGGAAAATATCTTCTAAAAAATATCTTTTACTCTTTCTCTCTTTTAACACACTATTCTGTTTTTAAACACATTAAATAATTTAAAAACATACCAATGAAAAGAGTTTTTAGAAGCCAAGAAATAAAATTGCTATATTAATACCTAGTTTATTATGTAATTTAGAGTCGTCTAGGTTCTTTGCCAAAAAATCTGGGGGACGACCTTCTCTTTTACTTTTTTTTTCATTTTTTTCTCTTTTTTTCTTTCCCCCTGTTTGCCCCCGTTTTATTGCCCCCCGTTGCAAAAAAGTTTGCCCCCCGTTTGGAATTCCCCCCCCCCCCGTTTTAACCCCGGGGGGCAGATTCGCACTTTTCGGGGGGGGGGGGAAAAGAAAAATGAAAAAAAGTGACCGTCCAGATTTTTTGGCGAAGAACCTAATTTAAATTAGTAATAAACTAGGTATTAATATGATTTATTTCTTGGCTTCTAAAAACTCTTTTCATTGGTATGTTTTTAAATTATTTAAAATATTTAAAAAACAGAATAGTGTGTTAAAAGAGAGAAAATTGAAAAAGATATTTTAGAAGATATTTCCTAAAATCTATTTTCAAAAACTACAAGTTTTTTTGCAACAGCCAAAGTGACTATGCCTAAATACCATGCTAGAACCCACGTCCACCCCTTCAATAGTTTTACGCATCGTAAAAATACTTTGCTAAATTAAAGTTGTAGTCGGTTGTTGAGTAAATAAATTTCAGCTTTAACTTTTGTTTTTGTTAATTCTTTGTTTTGCTGATGCTGATTCTATATTATCCGAGTAGGGCCTAATAACTAAAATTCTTTGATAATATTTAAATATTTTTTAAACATTTTGTTTTCTGTTGGTTCTGAAATAGTCTATCCTTAATGCCATCCTGTGATGTTCTGCCTATTTAAAGCGACTTACGATCCAAAGTTACGCTATTTAACTCTTTAAGATATTTAGCGAGTTAAAACGCAAAAAAGGCTCGCGCCACTTCTTTTTGTTAATCTGTTGTTTAGTAGGCGGGCCATCCTAGCTAGAATAAGGCTCCACGTTTAGGCACAAAAAACTGCGAAGGTAAATAAAAAAGATTTATAGCTTATTTATCCTTATATATTTTAAGTTGTACTTGCATTTAAGGACTAGCTTTTTATGGTTTTTTTAAGTTGAGCAGTTGAGTTGCTCTAAACTACTTAATTTCGGCCATCGGCTGTTATTTTTGCTATATTTTTATGCAAAATGTGAAATAAACTGGGTATGGCTACCAGACCTGTGCACGGTCTGAAAATGCCCCCCCCCCCGTTTTATTGGAGGATTTGCCCCCCCCCCGTTTTATTGCCCCCCCCCCCCCCCCCGCCAAAAAAATGAAAAAGTACCCTAAAAATATGACGCCATTTTTGACCTATGATGACGCCATCATCGCGAATTTTTTGCAGTTTTTAGCCTATTTCAATGTATTTTAAGCCATTTTAGACCTTTTTTCCTTATTTTCGCTTTTTTTGTCCCTTTTCCCCTTTTTCCTTCTCTTTTTCTTTTTTTTCTCCTTTTTTTCTCTTTTTTTTTCTCCCCTGCTTGCCCCTCTGTTTTATTGCCCCCCGTTTCAAAAAAGTTGCCCTCCCGTGCCTTCCGTTTTGGAATTTACCCCCCCCCGTTCTAACCCCGGGGGGGGGGGCGGTGCACAGGTCTGGGCTAGATAGATGACATGATAGTCTATTTATTAGCCAATTACAAATCATTTCATAAAAATGAAGAAAAAATGTCTTTAAAGTGACTTCTAACTGCCTTCAAACTTTTTGAGATTTGAGGTCAAAGTTTTGAGGTCAAAATAAGTTTTTAAGCAATAAAGAGCTCAAAAATGCATCAGAAAAGTTTTTTGACCTAAAATTAGCGTTTTTCAACTATTTTTCCCTTAAAATTGAAAAACGATATACGCAAAATGCACTTCATATAAAAAATGATATGAGTAAAATTGGTTTCTCAGAATATATTTCCCACTCCACCCCTCCTAAATCCGGGTTTAACCACTTCTACTCCGGACCAACTTGCCCCTGTATGGTTTAAGGTCTGATTTTTCAAAAAACACCCTAGGATGCATGAGTCAAGCAAGGAGAATTTTTTTGCTGAAAGGGGTTGTGGAAAGGTAAAAATGGCGTCAGATTTTAGGGTCTTTTCTTTTGGGGGGGGGGGGGAAAAAACGGGGGGGGGGTAATTTGTTTCTTGGCATCAAGTTTTAGTCCCAAAACACTAATGTAATGAAATTTTTAATATTAAATTTTAGCTTGATTTAAAGACTTTGTTTAGGCTTAGAAAACAATTCAAACATCCACGTGTTTTTAATGTCCAGAACAGTGTTTTAGGGGGAGGGGCTGGCTTGGTCTGCGGATGATTGGTTGGTTGTTTTGTTTGTTGTTTTGGTTGTCGTTCAGTTTACAGATTTACGAAAGCAGCGACATTCTGGTGTGGTCGTTTTCAAAGATCAATTATTGTGAAGGTAATTGAATTCTTTGAGAAATTAAAGAACCAATCAACAACTCTCAACTGTTACGGGCTGTTATTTTTGCCATGCACAAATTTATAAAATAATTTGCTTTATGCAGACCTGTGCACTGCCTCCCCGGGGTTTTATTGAGGAGGCAAGGGCAATTTTAAAACGGGGTGAGGGCACGGAGATCAACTTTTTTAAAATGGGAAGGCAAGCAGGGGAGAAAGAAAAAAAGAGAAAAAAAGAAAAGGGAAAAAAGGGAGAAAAACAGAAGGGAAAATAAAGCTAAAAATAGGTCTAAAACTAAAATGGCTTAAAAAGCATTGATATAGGCTAAAAACTGCAAAAAACTGGCAATGATGGTGCGAGACGTGTGCACTGCCCCCCCCCCGGGGGTTAAAACGGGGGGGGGGCAATTCCAAAACAGGGGGGCAGGGGGGGGGGGGCATTTTTGAAACGGGGGGGAGGGGGGCAATGGGGGGGGGGGGAGAAAAAAGAGAAAAAAAGGTGAAAAAAAGAGAAAAAAAAAAGGAAAAAAAAGGGGGGGAAGGGGGGAAGGAAAAAAAGGGAGAAAAACAGAAGGGAAAATAAAGCTAAAAATAGATCTAAAATGGCTTAAAAAGCATTGATATAGGCTAAAAACTGCAAAAAACTGGCAATGATGGTGTCATATAAAATCAAAAATGCGTCATAGTTTTTGGGTATTTTTTTATTTTTGGGCAGGGGGTGGGCAATAAAACAGGGGGGCAAATCCTCCAATAAAGCGGGGGGGCATTTCCAGACCGTGCACAGGTCTGATGGTGTCAAAAAATCAAAAGCGTCATAGTTTTTGGGTATTTTTTGGGGGGCAATGGGGGGAAGGGGGGGGGGGGGGGAAAAACAGGAGGGGGCAAATCCTCCAATAAAGCGGGGGGCATTTCCAAACGTTCACGGGCGGCATTTCCAAACGTGCTGGAGTTATTTTAAAAGTTTACGCATGCCAAAAATAACATTCGGCTGCCGAGAACTTAATAATGGTCAGTCACCCAATAATGACCAGTCTCGCAACCAAAAGAATGATTTTGACAACGTGTAATTCCACAACCAAGTGGTGTAATCTTACAACAACAAAGTGTAAACTCAAAACAACCTATAAAAATTGCGTTTGCAAATAATAATGTAAAATTTGTATTGTAAAACAGTTTTAGATTATATATATTACTGTAAAAATAGTAAAATAACTAAATTTTATGACAAAAACCTTTGTTCTTTTCCAAACCTAAGCGAAACTTAAAAAGAAACCAAAAGTTAATAATTACAAACGCATTTGGTTTGAGATTACACCCTTGAGTTATACGAATGGACAAAAATTGTAAGATTGTACAGTTGTGAGAATTGCCATTGTAAGTTTGGTTTTCACCAGTTATCCTACCCTTGCTGCTGCTGGTGATGCTGAGCAGGGTGGTCCCCGCCGGGTGCCTGGTACTGCTGATACTGCCCCATCGGTTGCTGCTGCTGCGGTTGCTGGGGGTGGATTTGCGGTTGGTACTGAGGAGCCGCCATCTGCTGTTGTTGACCGTGTTGGGGTTGTTGCTGGGGCTGAGGGTGGCCACCGCTACTGGGCGGTTGGTGGTGGGGCTGCGACATGGGCGTAGCCTCCATTGCCGATTAAAACGCGATGACTAGTGGACCGGTAAGTGAAGCAGGAGAATCTTTTTCTACGCTGGGTCCACGTCCAAAGACAAAACCGTCTAAAACAAAACTTTTTCTACGCTGGGGCCAGGTTTTTCTGAATATAATCAACTGTCTATTTTAAAATTTAAATAATAATCAGCCTAGAATTTAAAAGTTTGAAGACTGTGGTTCACACCGGGGTAGCACCTGACAAGTGACTCTCTGTAAACACTGTTCAAACCACAGCAAGAATGACGGTGTGTAAACGCGCGCGGAATTCGTCACCTGTCAACTGCCTCTTTGGTGTGAACCAGCCCAAGTGTTTAATGTTACCAACAAAACTGTTAAATATACTCTGCACTTGAAGTAGGGTAGTGCATTTAATTTTGGCACTTTTTCCAATTGGGCATTTTTGATTTTGGACTATATCTTTCGTAATCCTGGACAGAATACAACGTTTGATAGCTCAAATGAGAGCTAATTATATGTAGATGACTGTTGTGAGCTTTTTATTTGTTATGTTATGATATTTTCATGTAAATTTATGTGATTTATAAAAAATAAATTTGTTACCCTATCTAATTGTTTTTAGAACATAGGCATTTCATGGTTGCGCAATAAATTGTTTTAAAAATTAAACTGTTGTGGTAAAATTTAGTTTATTTTCCAAATTTTTAGTCCCCATGGTTCTAAGTTGCATCTGTGGTAAACATGGGCATTTCATGATTGCGCAATAAATTGTTTTGAAAATTAAACTGTCCCGGTAAAATTTAGTCTATTTTCCGAATTTTTAGTCCCCATGGTTCTAAGTTGCGTCTGTGGTGAGCAATCGTTATAAAATAAAATAGTGTAATTTCGGCACTCATATGCTGTAGGAAAAAACGGATTGAATTAAGTGGTCGGGTGTTAAATTGTAGTTGTAAATAGTTAAAAGACAACGTTGAAATGTGTAGGGGTCATATCATTGAACTTAAACTCGATTAAGAGGGTCCTTTTAAAAATGCCAAAATTAAATGCACTTTTTTCCCAAATTTTGCTCATTTTGATACCATTTGGAATTTTAGCTGTAACTTTTTGCAAGTTACACATTGAAAAACAAGTAGAAGCTTAAATTAAAGAAAACTGTCTGAAGATAATAAATATATAGGCTTTTAACCTTTCGAAAATGATGATTTTGTGACTGAGAAACAATCGATTGTTTGTAAAGTGCCAAAATTAAATGCAAATATTTAATTTTGGCAATTTTCCATTTTTTTAAAAACTGATTTAATTAAGTAAAAAAAATCTTTTCATACAGTGAAATTTTTGTGACGCAACGCAGCATCGTGAAAGCTTCAAAATGAGCTATCAAACATGAAAATCGGGCCATACAGTAAAAAGTTACATTGGAAAAACAAAAAAGTGCCAAAATTAAATGCACTACCCTAATCTTAAGTTTTCATTTATTATATAAAAAGAAAAGGCAGGTTACATTAATTTGAGACATTGGAATAATCCACAGAGTTTTAAAACTTTAACAAGGGTACCCGACATAGGTGGGTAGCCTTCCAGAATTTGGGGGACATACCTGACCCCCGCACATTGGTGGGTGTCCAAAAAAAAATTTTGGGGTATACCTCAAATACCCCATTTTTGGCACTGGGGTGGACGTGGAACCCCCCAAAATTGTAGGAGAGGGGGTTTCCGGGGGTACCCCCAAATTTTATGGAGGGTGCTGGCTATAATCGGGATTTTTGGGGAGTATAACCCCCCAACCTCCCCCCGTCCACCTATGGTATCAGAGCTATTATATGTTGGGGATCTTTACTTAGGCGGTGGTTGGTTACGCCACTCCCCCTTAAATCAGAGGATAGGGTTTTAACTTTTCCTTAATCTGGAGTTAAGGTCTGAGGGGAAGAAGGTTTACAGTTATTTTTATTAACATGGAATCTTTTAATAAATAGGGATTCCAGAGTAGGGTGTCCGTTAAAAGTTAAAGGTTAAAAACTAATGGTTAAAATTTAAAGAAAATACTGCAATATTTTTATGGTCATTTAACACTTGTTTTTTCCTAAGCCTAAGCAAAACCTAAAAGGAAACCAAAACTTAATCATTGCAAACGCATTATTTTGGTTGTGAGATTTCACCCTTGAGTTGTGAGATTGGACAAAAGTTGTAAGATTGTACAATTGTGGGAATTAACGTTGTGAGTTTTGTTTTCACCCAGTGGTTCCCGAAAATTTTGTCTTTTACATTTACGTCTTTCAACATCTCGTCTTCTACAACTCGTCTTCCGAAAGCTCGTCTTTTAAACATGTCATCTTCAGAAAACTCGTTTTTTGGATGCGATTTTGTGAATGTACTTTTTAAAAGACAAAACAATAGATCAAAAATTTTTTTCCTAAGCGTAAGCAAAACTTCAAAATTAAGCTAAATTTTACCATGATAAACTTTAATATTTACTAATTTGTTTTAAAAAAGTACAAAACGAAAGCTAAGAGAAACTTAATAATATATAAGCAAAACTTTATTTAGTAAATTTGTATTTAATAGTGCGGTTTTTTTAATTAAAGAGTAAAAACCTTATTTTTTTCCTAAGCAAGCCCAGGCGAAACCCAAAAATTAAACACATTTTTTTCGTTGGGGCGAAAACTCGCCATTTTAAAAATGTGTTTACAAAATCGCATCCAAAAGACGAATTTTCCGAAAACAAGATGTTTAAAAGATGAGTTTTCTGAAGACGAGATGTAGAACACGGACGAATTGCAGGGTTGCTAGGTCTAAAATGGAAAATAGGCCATGTTTCCGACAAAAAGGGGCAAAAGGGCTATCAAAATTTTAAAAAAATGTCAAAATTTGAAAAAAGGGCTATTTTTGGAGAAAAAAGGGGTTATTTTTAAAAAACTAACAATTTTCATTAAATAAGCGCAAAAATAAAGACTACACACATATTTAACCGTATTTTAATGCATTTAAAGCAGCATTTAAGCAGTTATAATGCTTTTAACTTCAATATTAATCAATAAAGTAAATCTAAATCTTTTTTATTGAATGTCAAAACACTTTTTTTGAATTTACGATTTTAAATTTATAAAACTTTTTTATTTGTGTAACTAATTAGTTAAACATTTTTAAATCAACACAAAACAAATAAACTTTGGAATTAAGTTAAAGCTAAAAAAAACTGCTGGGGCCATAGATTAGCATAGGGGTAGGGCGGGTTCTACCCCCCTTCCTAGCCTTAATTTCAGACCGCCCCCCCACCCCTAGAAAAAAATTTAAGGGCTCCTTCTTCCCCACAAAATTTTTAAATTTTGACACCCTATCTCCCTTGGGAATTTTAAATAGACCCTCCCCCTCTTTCCGAGCCAAACTTTGGGTCTGAATTTACGACAAAATTTACTGTCACCACAAACATGGTTTTGCAGTGAAATACAGTACTTTTTGTAGTCTTTTTATACATAAATAACCTATTTTAGTTTATAAAATAAAAATCTATATCAGGGCCAAAAAACTTAAATGATTTATTGTGGTGATGTGACTAGTGCCTCCCAGGTTACCTCTAAATCGGTCAGTATATTTAGAAAATCGTTAAATTAGCTGCAACGTCATAATATTTGTAGTGATAAGCTCAAATTCCGCCCAGTTTTTCTAAATTAACATTTTTATAAACTCTGTGCACAAGCAATAATATTTTGGTACAAAGTAATGACCTGCTCAGTATCAGTGCTGAAGTCAAAGCAAAGCTTCAGCCTTTGAGCAGTTTTTAGCAATAATATCATAATTAACGCTTTCATGAAGAACTATGTTGCTTGAGGATCGCACACATTACTTTTGTATCTTTTTGTAATTATTGATCTGGAATGTTTTCTTTAACAAAAAATAATAACCTCTTTAGTTTTGGATACATTAAATCATGGGGTCTCCCAACAGTAATGCGTTATTATTATTTTTATTGTCTTTTGATTATATTTTGTAACCATTTACTAATAGGTACTAGTTTTTATGTATACTGTGGTGTTTGTGATAAAAAATTATACTTAATATTGTGTTTGTGTGTGATATCTTTTATTTTTATTCTTATTATTTGATGTGTTCTCTTTGAAATCATTTTGCTAAAATAAATTTCTTTCTTTCTTTCTTTCTTTCTTTGTTTCAGACCTGTGCACTGCCCCCCGAGGTTTATTGGGGGGGGGCAATTCCAAAATGAGGGGCACATGGGAGGGCAACTTTTTTTACATGGGTGAGGGAAATAAAACGGGCGAGCAAGCAAGGGAGAAAGAAAAAAGGGAAAAAAGACGAAATTGAAGTAAAAATATGTCTAAAATGGCTTAGAAAGCATTGAAATAGGCTAAAAAATGCAAAGAAAATTGGCAATCATGGCGTCATAATTTTGGGTCCATTCTATATTTTTGGACAGGGGGAATAAAACGGCGGGGGGCAAATTCTCCAATAAAGCGGGCGGCATTTCCAGACCGTTGAGAGGTTATTTGTTTGGAAACCAGACCCCTATGACCCCCGCTGAATTTTAAATTGAACTACTATACCACGGGTCAAACCCCTCCCCGCCAAATACAAAGCTAGAGGGAGTACAGACCCCATGGACCTCTAGATAATAATATTAATAATAATAATCTTACATTTATTAAAAAGCCAAAACAAGACATTATTTTTCAAAGATAAGGTAAGGTAAGGTCAAACATAAGATAAGGTCAAAATTTCATAAGATAAGGTCAAACAAGAACGACAAAAAAGCAACCGAAGCCTGAAATGAAGCAATGCAATAGCAACGAAAAAAAGGGAAAAATTGTGTTTTTACCCATTTTGCGCAAAACATAATAGAAGTAGCAAGTCACTCTCAAAAAGTGTGATTTAAAACTAACAGTGATCATTTTATCGAAACTTTAGAATATTTTTTTCTTTTTTTTTGCTTTGAAACTGACTTAAAAAGGGGCATAAAAGGGGTTTTTAGGAAAAGGGGCTTAAAAAGGGGGTAAGGGCTATTTCCAAATTTTTGGGACTATCGGCCAAAAAAGATGCCAAAAATAGATTTTAGGAAATTTGAACGCCAGCACTTGATCGCCGAGCATTAGACCGCCAGCACTTGATCGCCGCGCACTTGATCGCCGAGCATTAGACCGCCGAGTATTTGATCGCCGCAGTTCGTGTTGCATTAAAGCAGACGTTAAAACTCGCCACCGGAATAGTATAAAGTTCCCACCAAAATAATAAAAACTACACATAACATAATTTTAACAAATTTAAATAAAATATTTAAAAACAAGGTAATGTTGTTTCGGCAGTAAATGTCTCATATTGCCAAAACAACATTACCTTGTTTAAATGATAAATCAAAAATCTAAATTTTCCTAAGCCTAAGCGAAACCAAAATCGACAACAAAATAAATGGTTTGTTATTTAATGTCTGGAAGAAACTTATTCCTGAGCCTGAGCAAAACCTGAAAATCAAACTAAAATTTTCATGAAATGTATATTTAATGGTTTGTTACTTAAATAAAACCGTTGTTTCTCCTAAACCTAAGCCAAAGCTAAAAACCATGATAAATTAATATTTAATGAATAATTTGTTCTTTAATAAAGACTAAAACTTTAGTTTTTCCTAAGCCTAAGCTAAACCTTAAAACCAGTTAAACCCTAATATGATAACTCTTTAATTAACAATGTGTTCCTGAAAACATTTTTTGTCACACGCAAAATTTTACGATAAAAAAATGATGCCCACACATTAACGTAATTTCAGGGAGTTTACAAATAGTTTTCGCAAGTTTAAACTTAGTCGTGGCGTGGTGCTGTGTTGATTCGCTGGAGTTGGGGTAGGGCGTTTCCCAGAACCAGAACCAGAACAGAACAGAACGAAAAGGGCGTTTCCCAGAACAGAACAGAACCAAGGAGATCTTTAAAAAGATCATCATCAACGGTTTTAATATAGGGAAAACAGCCCAGAACGAAAGGGCGTTTCCCAGAACAGAACAGAACAGAACCGATGAGACCTTTAAAAAATCTTTATAAACGGTTGTAATATAGACAATTATATCATTTATTTGTAGAAAATTTTAAAAATAAAAAATCATTCCACATTTTTCGGGTTAAATAATTTAAAAAATTATGTTTGGCATTTAAAAAAAGTTATAAAATAATAGTTATTTCGTTATTTGTCGATCACTTTGGGATTTTTTCTTTCTTCAGTGCGTTTAAACAAGTTATAAAATAATATTTATTTCGTTATTAGTCGATCGCTTTGGGATTTTTGCTTTCCTCTTCCTCGTTCGGTTTCTGTTCGTTTTAAACCCTCAGCTTTATAAGCGCGGATCAATATACTCCTTGATTAAAAAATCCACGAGGTCTAAAGATCCTTAGATTCATACTGTAAAGGTTAATTCAACATGCGAAATACACAAAAACATTTTAAATACCCATACATAATACACTATATTTATTACTTATTTATTATTTTGCAGAATCTAAATTAACCCGTCCATAAAATCAAAAATCTCAAATGCATATCGAAACGGTAATTATTGAATTTATGAATTTCGAAATTTTAGTTATATTAATTAATGTTTGAATTATGAATTTTAAAATGAAATGACTTGATAAATTTTAAAGTTTCAAAAGTTGATTTAAAAAATCCTGGTTTGTTTTCAAGTCACAAATTTTAAAAAAATACAAAAGATTCCTTGATTTTAGAGTTGTAAAGTTTTATTTGCAATTTTTAAAATAAAAAAAATCGTCATTTATTTGTATTTAAAAATTTCAACTAACGTGTATACATTATTATTTATCAAATGTGGTAATTTTTTAACAAGTTGCATTAACTTTTTAAATAGTTTTACGTTAGTTATTTTATAATATTTTAAGTTCTTTTAAATTTACGAACCATGTTCTGAAAACGAGTAACAAATTTATTTTTTTTAAATCACATAATTTCACATGAAAATATCATAACATAACAAATAAAAAGCTCACGACAGTCATCTACATATAATTAGCTTTCATTTGAGCTATTAAACGTCGTATTCCGTCCAGGATTACCAAAGATATAGTCCAAAATCAAAAATGCCCAATTGGGAAAAGTGCCGAAATTAAATGCACTACCCTACTCCCATCGTAAAATTTAAAGCAAATCCTAAATTTCTTAAAGGAACACTGTTACAAATCAAATTCCTATATCGCCCGAAACACATTACACTTTAAATACTTAACCGATGCAGTTAAAGTTTAAAAATGTCGTAGCTTTGTTGTTGTGTTAACGTTTCTTAACAATAGACAAATAAAACCTAGATGACCTCGATGATTTGCAACATTAAAATCATTTAAAACTTTCAATAAAAACGGTTTTATATTAAAGATTAAATACCATCTTTTAACAATTATTTACCAAATTACAGAATTTAGAACAAAAATACTATTTTTTAAAGGGTTAAAATTGAATATTTTTTGAAAACGTAGGAATTACAAAAATTATACGTTCCAATTCATTTATTTAAAAAAACTTCATAACCGCACCGCACAATTTTTATTAGTCGGTTTACGTCTCATATACAAACTTAGCAGAGGTCAGCCAGATCTTTGTTAAAAACTTTATGAGTTTAATATAAAATCATTAGACACGGGATCCTTTCAAGTTCTACTTGTACTACGTTTCTATATTTGATTGATGTGAAGAATAGTCGTAAATTTGTACTGAGTATTCAAGTAAATGTATGTTTTAACAAATCAAATACTTTATTTAACAAATATCAAATTTTATTAAAACACAACAATACTGTACAATTATCAAAATTTATAGTTAAAGTTATAGCATACGTATGCATATACTTTCCGGAAAAATGCATACGTATGCATATAACTAAAAAAAATATGCATACGTATGCATATGAATTTATGCATACGTATGCATAACATATATGCATACGTACGCATATAAACATATGCATACGTATGCATTTAGGTTGGATCCACACATAGCCCTTATAATTTGTTCTTCATTTCTCATTCTTCTTTTCTTTATTAATTAATTTTCATGTATTCTTGATATAGCTAAAATTTCGAAATTCATAAATTCAATAATTACCGTTTCGATATGCATTTCAAATTTGTGATTTTATGGACGTTTTAATTTAAAATCTGCAAAATAATAAATAAGTAATAAATAAAGTGGATTATGGGTGTTTAAAATGTTTTTGTGTATTTCGCTTGTTGAATTAACCTTTACAGTATGAATCTAAGGATCTTTAGACCTCGTGGGTTTTTTAATCAAGGGGTATATTGACCCGCTTATAAAAGAACGAGCTTCAAGCACGTCAAGAACGAGCTTAAGCTTGCGCGTTGCTAAGCCTAAGCGAAGCCTAAAAACAACCTAAACTTTATAAAATAGCTGAGTGGAGAAAGTTTAGAGTGTTTTTACGTTTTGCTTAGGCTTAGAAATGCGTAGTGTGCTCGTTCATGACGCGCCTGAATATTCTTGATGTGCCTAGCTTTATAAATTGCCTTTTAAAACCAACAGAAACAGACCGAAGAAAGCAAAAATCCCAAAGCGATCGACAAATAACGAAATAAATATTATTTTATGACTTTTTTTAAATGCCAAACATAATTTTTTTAAATTATTTAACCCGAAAAGTGTGGAATGATTTTTTGTTTTTAAAATTTTCTACAAATAAATGATATAATTGTCTATATTACTACCGTTTATAAAGATCTTTTTAAAGATCTCATCGGTTCTGTTCTGTTCTGTTCTGGGAAACGCCCTTTCGTTCTGGCCTGTTTTCTCTATAATAAAACCGTTGATAAAGATCTTTTTAAAGATCTCCTCGGTTCTGTTCTGTTCTGGGAAACGCCCTTTTCGTTCTGTTCTGTTCTGGTTCTGGTTCTGGGAAACGCCCTACCCATGCCATCTTTTCTGTACTTTTTTTATATAGGAGTTGCACATTTTTCGGTATATTATATATTTTTGGTATTATTACGTGGAGCCATTTATTTTGGCTAACAGGAGAAAACTCCGCAGCTGACTCCGCAGCGGAGTTTAAGCCTACGCCTTCCTAAGCCTAAGCAAAGCCTAAACACAACCTAAACTTTCTTCGCGCAGCTATTTGTTAAAGTTTAGGTTGTTTTTAAGGCTTTGCTTAGGCTTAGGAACGCATAGCCTTAAGCTTAAAAAAGGATATTTCACTCCAGGTAACTCCGCTGCGGAGTCAGCTGCGGAGTTTTCTCCTGTTAGCCTTTATTTTGGCAAACTGTAAATTCCACCGACACCGACCAAAATCTACCGTATTTTTTAGTATTATGTGAATTTTAACCCAAGCCTAAGCCTAACCTGCACATCAACATATAACTTGCGTAAATTTGAGGCGGTGTCGGTGTCAGTGTCGGTGGAATTGGTATCAGGCAAAATCCTAACTGAGGAAAGTCCCAACGTAAGAAAGTCCCAACCAATCAATGAATCTCCCAACAGTTCAAATATTTCTTAGGCTTAGGTTCAGGTTCAGGCTTAGGCTTAGGTTCAGGCTTAGGCTTAGGCTTAGGCTTAGGCTTAGGCTTAGGTTCAGGCTTAGGCTTAGGCTTAGGCGGTGTTTGTTGCAAACGTGTTTTTTTGAGTCTGTAGGGACTTTTCACAAACTGTGGGGAGATTCCACAGTTATGAGAATCACCCTTTTTGTTGGGAGATTGCTCGAAACCGGTGGAATTTACAGTTTGCCTTTATTTTGCAAGCACTAAAAGACACCTACTACACCTACTACACGTACACCTACTACACCGACGGAATTAAAACTAAAAATTTCTCTTTTGTTACTAAAAATTTCCCTAAGCAACCTAAGCAAAACCTTAAAATCAAGCTGAATTTAATGTTTTGTTTGATTTTGAGGTTTTGCTTAGGTTGCTTAGGTCCGTCGGTGTAATAGGTGTAGTAAGTGCTCTTTAGTGCTTCCTTTTTATTTTTTGATTAGTATTAGTCCACATTTATCGTGCAAGAAAACATATAGTACGGTCTACTAACTTCTAACTTTAGAAGTCCATGTGAATGTCATAGTTCTTTATAATCAAGGGCTACTGTAACTTTGTGGAATGGATTTCTAACGAGTCAAACTTTATTTCTAACGGTTGCCGAGTTATTTCTCTAAATTGCACTGTTAAAATAAAATATATTCTGTTCACCATTTTTAAAAGTTATTTCTACTGGTAGAACCCAAGTTTTAAATTTTTAAAAAATGAACTACGTATATAAATGACATTTCACTCTTTTTAAATTTTAAGTTTTAAATTTTGTAATTATAAAAAAACCCGCAAGTAAAAAATATTATTTAAAAATATTATTTTAAATTTATTATTTTATTCAGTATTCATCAAATAATTTTTCTAAATAGAGCTGAATTTAAAATTT
>JASAMX010010560.1:77500-115183 GCA_030248175.1 Microlaimidae sp. YZB2_3 | reverse complement strand
TTAACCTACTGGTTCGTTACGTATTGCTAAAAGACAAAATTTAACCCGACATTTACCTAGGTAAAATTGATTTTTCACTCGCATCCTTAAGGTCTCTCCGGACAGTTTTTATTGCAGAACGTTCAGTAGTAAACCAATTGCAATAAAGAGCAAAAATTATCCATTTTTATTTAGACACAATTTATTTTTGAATTATTATATTTATAGAGTATTATAATATTTTAAGATGTTCAAATGACGAAAATTTGACTAATTGGCGAAAAGCAGGCAACAAATTCTGTTTAGAATAATAATATTTTTTTGAATTTATTTGAAATAAATTTTTAAAATTATAGAAAAAACATTATTAAAATCAAACAAAAATAGTGGCAAATATGTTTTATGTGGGAATCGATCTCGGGACCTTTTAAAAATTTGACGACGCCGACTATGCCACTGCTATACCATGGGATGTAAGCTCTAAAAGCGATTTATAAACAAACCCTCTGAAATAAATCGATAAAACGCACGGCGCACGACAGAACTATTTTATGCGTTAAAAACTACAAAAATATTATGGCCTTCCAAAAATTATAAATTTCAATAGAAATATACTATCTGGAGCTTTAAATTTTACCAAATTAAATTAAATCAAAGTTTCACCGAAATTTTGAAAAAATTAACCCCCATTTTTCACGGAAAATTAAATATTAAACCATAAATACAAAAATATTTCCATAAATTGTTACGTACGTGAAAAAGGGTAACAATTCCTCTTTATTGGAAGTATTTTCCCTAATAAATAATGAATAGTGCATATTTCTAAGGGTTTAAAAAAATTTCGTTGCAATCTGATTTTTAATATCAATTATTTCAACTATTGCCAATAATATAATAAATGTGCACTTTATAATCGTCATATTTTTGCCTTTTTTTACACTCAAATTAATTTTTTATGGAAATATTTCTGTATTTAACGAGATCTCGTATGACAAAAATCGCGATTTTCCATACTTAAGAAAAATGTCCGGAGAGACCTTAAGTTCCAAAAAATTGCCGATGCCTCCAAGCTCCCGGCTTATGAATCTAAAGACCCAATCGCCCCCACAAAAATATTGTTTGCTTTTGCCCACTCCACATCTTTGGGAAAATTGATCTTTAATTTATAATTTACCGGAAATTAACCAAATATAAAAGTGCAGTTTTTGTAAACCTATGCGATTTTTCTTTCCAAAATATTATTAAAATTTATTGATTGATATATTGATACGGTAAAAAACAAAAAAAATGTAAGGGTATGCACAAAAACCAGACAATTGGATTCATTTGTGTTGGAGGATTGGATTTGGGTGTTTGATTGTAAGATCGTTTTAGTCGATAGAATTTAGAGCCGGAACCTAATAGAATTTAGAGCCGGAACCTAGAGCCGAACATGAGGAACTTTGAGCCGAAAATATGAAATCGCTTAATTCCTAAGCCTAAGCCAAAGCCTAAAACTAACCCTCAACAATTTATTTTTTTTACTTTAGCCTTCAAGTTTTTAATTTTTGCGGGTCCAAGTTCTCATATCTCCAAAGGACCTTAACGTCCCCAAAGGCCCTTAACAGGAAATCGCGCAATTTGATCGCTCAACAAAAAAAAGACAGTCAATAATAGTAAACACACTTACACTCTATGTGAAAAATTGCAAAATTGTCGCCGATATGTATTCAGGATACCTATCTTTTTTAATGATTGATTGCAACAATAATCAAGATAAAATGTGAAATATTGTTTAAAATGGCTGTAAACCAATGAATTTTCCTGCAAATAAAGCCTTTGTAAAAATTAAAATACTAAATTTATGGTCTTAGTTGTCTAACTTTCAGAAAGAAAAATATAGCTTTAATGCTACTTGGAACAATACTCATTATAACAAATATTTAGCACGTTGTAAGATAAATTTTAAGCTTTCGTTAATGTTAATGTTAATCCGCCATTGCTTTTCAAAATAGACAGGTTTTAAGAAAATAAAACAAGAATATCTACTTTTTAATTTGTTTAAATTCTATTTGCCTTTCCAGGGAAATATTATATTGGATTAATTTTTCTAATATTTGTCGCCACGTGTGTGACAACACTGACAATGAAAATTCAAATGCGAGGAAATGAAGGTTCGCCTCTTCCACCTGAAGTTAAAAAGTTCTTTTTTCAAACGGTACATTATTAGAAATCTTATTCTTTAAATAGTAACTTTATATCGTTAATTGAATGCGTTAACTTTATTTGCCTCAATATTTCCAGATATATGGATGAATTACTATTAATCAAACCACTAATAAATTTATATTAATTTAGGTTGCAAAATACTTAATGGTTCGAATTGTTCTACCCTATAGTCCTCCAGCACAAAGAGCATCTGAAACCTATTCTGAGAATATCTCGGTAAGTAAAACGAAATATTAATTTTTCTGCTTTTCATGGGTGGCGCGGGAGCGCCACTGTGCGATTTAGCCCTGTGGCGCCGCGCCAACCATTATTAAAGAACGTGGGTAAATTTTGAAATTCAGAACCTTCTTCTTCGCGGAATCGCCATTTTTTCAAATTTATAGTTGTTTTTTACACATACAAATATAACCTTCTAATTGAAAAAGTGGCGATTTCGCGCTTGTCAAAGATTGCTGTGAGTATGATTTTTTAAATTGACATTTCATCAAACTAAAAAAAATGCAACAGTGCTGTGTGATTAGATCAATGTATCAACAAATCATTATCATATGGTAGAAATTTTTATTAAGTGAGCAGCTGCCCAAACCAAATGCAAATTTCCTATAGTCCACATAATGTCCATCTCAGCCTAGTCCACATCTTTTCTGTCTAAACATACGCCCGGCGAAAAATCGCCCTTTTTTCCTGTTAGAGCATTTTTCAAGGCTAGTCTAATATATAAATATTGGTATAAAACTTCTATCACATGACTATCTCAACATAATATATTTCTTTGTTTTTTTCGGTTCTTTATTCATTGCTGATTTTTTAAACTTAATTGAGGAAGCCGTGAGACTTTTTTATCAGTTTCAAATGACTTTAATAAAAGTTTTTAACTAGGCCACGAAATGCATGTATTTTGTATAGTTTACAATATATTCTTCTAATTCAGCTAATAGGTCTCTGAAATTGTTTCTGCTCATTCTCGATCGTGTCCTGCGTGACCTACCCAGAAAAACACTTATGCGTTAAGCAAAAATAAAAAAAAACTACAACAAACATGTAATAGCTTTTCTAAAACACCCTAAATAAATAAATATATTAAAAAAACAGTAAAAATAAGGCCGAAGTGATAATGGTTTTTAATGGGGCAGTTGCAAAACGCACGTCTTGTTACTAAAGGTTCTTGGATCGAGTCCCGAATGAGACAAGCTGCATTGTGATCATAATAATATTGCTAATATTATTGTATGTAGTGTTTAGTTGTTCAGTTAGTGCTGAATAACATCGACCTTGTGTATCCTGTTTAATGCGAAATAAAAAAATAAAATAAATAATAATTTTTTTTTATTTCTGGGGCCTATTTCATAAAAATTGCTTGTAATTAATTTACAGATGTAAATTAATAAACGCATAAATTTCTTTTGCATTTTTAGTTAAAAAGTATATTAATAAAATTGCGTTCAGAATTTAAAAAATTACATGTCTGTAAATACCGTAGATTCCACAGTTACGTACGTATTTTTTAATTAATAAAATAAGAAGAAATGAAATGCGTTTATTAATTTACAATTACAGAAATTTTTATGAAATAGGCCCCTGGTTTTGCACTAACTAACTTCATTTGAACGGAAAAAAATATGAGTATTTTTGTAATGTGAACATCGTAATTACAGGGCAAATTATGTGGTGGATTCCAATTTATTTCAGAAAATTTTGATAATTTTTAAATTACACCATATTACCATATCGTAAGTTGGGTTTAATGCGGTTTTGTAAAAAAAAAACATGTAAAATTATAGAATTTCAAACTATATCTATCTATAATTTTAAAATTTTTTTTTCCAAATTAAAGAGTTTGTTTTAGGAAACAATGTATTTATTAAAACGAACAGACAGGTACCAGAATGGCTATTCGGAAGCCAATGACAATTTTCGCTCTGCTCTACCTCGATCACCTAGTAGGCTCTGTAATGGAGATAGAGCAAACACAACTAACCCAAGGTAAGTAAAATAATAATTATGGATAATAATAATAATAATAATAATAATAATAATGGAACAAAGTCTACAAAAATCCGCTACTTGTTGACTCAAGTGGAAAAAAAGTCTTAACAAAACCCTTGTCTTTACCAAAATTAACATACAGTACGTTTATTTTTTTAGTAATTTGGCTGAAATTTTGACGGAGCGAATTTCGGACGCAGTTGTCGCCATCAGGAACGAGCTGAGAGAACGTCAGCGCGCGGCCCACGTTCAGAAAGAGTGGGAGCAGCTGACCAGGGTTCTGGAGAGACTGTGCATGGTCTTTTTCATCGTCAACACTCTAATTTTTGCCTATTTAATGCTGAACAGTCGAGCGGAAGAAATAGTCCTGACAGACGATCTCATGAAGTCGGGGTTGTAGCTTTGAAAAGTTTCCACACTTTATAAAAGGATATTTGTGAAGCTGTAAACTGCAGCTATTTGTGAACAATTGCAGCCATTTAGGAATTTTTTGATATTTGAAAATGTAGGGACTTGAGTAGTCATATTGAAAGGTATGATGTATCGGCTTATATAAAAAATATTAATAGCTGTAAGTAATATTTGCCGGCTTGTATGTTTTATATTTTGTTACTGAACTACTAAGGACTGATTTGACCAAATTAGGTGTAAACTAAGAAGCTTATAGCGGATATTAAACCTCAAAAGTGTATTTTTACTAAAAACCGTATTATAGTTATTATGAAGCAACATTTAAAATATTAAAGAATTTTACGCCAGCGGGATTTATAACTAAACTGTAAATATATACCTACGGAACTTGCCCAAGAGTTAGTTAGCCTACTAGCTCAAAATCTTTGGTTTTAATAATGTTTTTAACTGCATTAACACAGTACTGTAATTTTCTTTTATTAGGCTCCTGCAAGGTAGCATTTGTTAGTATTTAAAACCAGCCGCAATTAAATATAAAATCAATAGGCACCACGATCATAACGTAATGAGCAAGAAAATCATGGATGAAACGGTATGAATCATATCACGTAATTTTGACTATTGTAGAGTTTCTACTGGACCTTTGTCGCAGAAAAACTACTATCAAGTGTACAGGGTCTTTAGAGCCGCAAGCAGGAAATTTGGAGCCATCGAAATTTTTTGGGAGCTTGGAACCACAACTCTCTTAACCTTCAGTATCAAAATTTTGATAAAGACATCTATTTGATTAGAGCAGAATATAATTTTTACGGAAAATTATGCACTATAGCGAAGAAAATTTGACGACAAATTCGCATAGAAGCTTCTTTCCGTAACATTGGCAAAATAGTCTGCACTGCAGCGCAAAATTTATTTCTTATTTTGCTTCACAAAAAACGCGCCATTTTTGTATGATTGTTTTCTGAAAGATGCTGGTAAATTTTTATAAATGTAATGAAAAGATACAATTTATGAATTAATTCAAATTAATGAAATAAACATTAATGAAATACATTTTTGAAAATTACAAAAGCAAGAAGTAAGTCCAATTTTTTATAAAAATCAATATTTTAAAAATGTTTCAGAATTTTTAATGTAATTTAAAATATTTATTGCTTTTAGAGTTTTGTAAAAGTTCAGTTAATAGTTTAATACAAAAATGTATCACCGTTAATAATACATGTTTAAAGAAGTTTTCCGAATTTTCAAAGCACCAAAAAATCGGCAAATCCGTATCTCTGTCCGTTTTTTTTTCCAAATTTACAAAATAATTTAAAAAAATACCGAATATTAGGGTAATTCTTAAAAAAATTATTGTAAACTAAAAATTAAAGGTTGCTCAAAACGTAAAAACGTAGAGCTAACGTAACGTAGAGCTATTTAAAGGGTGAAAAATTTTAAGTTATTTTAATAAGTGGTAAGGAAACAGGGCTCTTAATAAAATTGCCGGAGTTTCAGAATATGATATCTGAAGGCAAAATATTACTTTTGGCGGTTTAGCAATATTTTTGTTATCTGTTTGGACAGGGTATCTTTAATAAATTAAGACAGCCATTTTTAGTGTAATTCATATACAAACAGACGGTGTAATGTTATTTTGCAGCAAGAAAGTTTAGATAGCAATACATTAGAATTTTAACGTTAATTTATTTGACTACAAGATGAATTAAGCTAATTTTAAAAAAAGAAATTTACTACGCTTAATTGTATTTTTTATGTTGGGAACTGTAACAAATGCCACTTTTTTGTTTCTCGATTTGAAACTAACATAACAGTTACAAAACTGATCTATTTGTATATTATTTGCAGAGGGGGCCAGCCAGGGTTAATCAAAAATAGACAGACTTTCGAGATTTTTATGAAAGCTCAAATTAAAATACGCCCGCCAGAAACGGCTAAAATTTTAAAAAGAAAAATTTTCAAAACAATTTTTTATCTTTCTTTTAAAATCCATGTTTTTTTTCGTTTTTTTGTCTTTTTTTGGTTGAAGGGGGGTTTGAGGTACCCCCAAATTTGAGGGAAATGAGTTTTGCATGCACTTTCAAAATTTGTTTTGGGAAGAGGAAGGTTAAGGTATAACCCATTCAGCCCTTTTTACCCATTAACTGGGAACAACCCGAAATTCGGGGTGGAGAGGCCTGTTGCAACATTCTAGATTTATAGGATCGTATAAAACTTCAATCCTCCCATCACCTTCTCTCCCTTTTCCTTCATGCACACAATAAATTTCACAAAGTTGTAGACGAAAGCGGAAAAGCGTACACAAAATTTTGCTAAAGTTTATAGTTAATGAAAATCTAATTTGATTATTTTCCTATTGATTTTTCTATTCCTGAATGATAAAGTTGTAAATATATACATGTTATGGTCAGAAGCGTAGCCAGTATTTCGGAAAGGGGGGGTGCACTTCATACAATTTGGCGAAAGCACGAAAGGGGAATTGTGGGAGGTTGCACTACAAATTTTCAAAATACCGTTAAAAAGACAATAAAAAGGGTAAAAATTTTCGCGATTCGCGCGAAGTCAATAATTTCAATTTTGCAGTGGTTTTTAAGTTAAACACGAAAAATGTTAGGTTCAAACACGTATAACATTAACAATCACGCGACAACGCTAAAAATTTTTTTTTAAAAATTTCTTCTTTTTAAACTCTCACATTTTTATTTTCGCCGGGCCAAAAAAAAGGTAGGGGTTGCCACCCCTACAACCCCCCTCTGGCTACGCCCTTGCTTATGCTATCACTTTGACTTAAATTAATTTATTTCCTATCACTTTTTTTAATCAAATTTCTACGGCCTAATTCTACGCCCTGAGGCCTAATCGTTTAGTTTAAAAATGTTAGAATTATAACGTCGCTTTTTATAGAATAGAAATTATATTTCTTTAAAATAGGAGTCAATATTTTCAAATATTTTATTACGTTTATATTTTTGTCAAAATTTATGTATTGCATTGCAGCAATGACTCATTGTTCAGATTTATTTAGCTTATTTAAAATGAATCGTTAATTTATATAAGCGCATAATTTATTTTAAATACGGTGAAGACTGACTGCATTTAAATTTGCATGTACGCAAAACAGTCTGCGCACTTTTTTCGCAAAAAAATTTGCGCTTTTTAAAAACATTCTGATTCGTTTTTAATTCGCGAAATAAGTCTGCGCAATGAGTAAATTTTTTTTATTTATGTTGCAAACTGAGGTTAAGAGAGAAGCAATGGGAACTTGAAGTCTTCAAAAAAAAATTGGTTTGGGGTTAGATTTAACCTTCACTTAGGCTTACACTAAGTAACCGTTTTAGCGATTTTTCACTTTCGGCTCCAAGTTCCCTATTTTGGCTCCAAGTTCCCTCGGTTCCATCGACCCTAAATTCTATCCCTATCAAGTGTGGCAAGTGTTACGCGTGAGAAATTCGGAAAAAGAAGATTAAATTACATATTAAAAAATTGTAACTAGGTGTAATTTTATTTTAAGAGCTTTAAATTGCTTTATTTCCCCTCAAAATTTTTTTAGCTTTAAAATGTCATACAGAATTCGTGATCACGTCATATATGTTTTGCTCCGTGGGATAGGTTGTTGGAGGAGCGGCTGCAAAACAGGACTTCAAAATGAATGTGGAAATATGGCTAAAAAAATGCCGCGCGGGCGGGTTATTAGAAAGGCGCGGCGCGTTATTAGACATAAATGCAGGAGTCCCTTTATGTCCTTTGATACGCAGGGGATTCCTTCGGTTTAGAACAACGGATTTTGACCTGGGTGTTGTACAGAAATCTCAAAATAATGTGTCTTGTCTATTGTGTTACATTTCATATTTTATATGTAGCTTTGGAATTGGTTTCAAAGAACAAATTTCAACTTTTTTTGTTAATTCAACATGATTGTTTACAAAAGTAGTTTTTTGATGATTCTTAGCTATTACAATGTTTATAAAAAAAACAAAATTTATTTAGCACAAACTAATATGTTAAATAGTGATGTTTCCCGGAGCTCCGAGCTCCGGAACTCCGCTTTTAGAAGCTCTGGAGCAACACACGGAGCTCTGAAGCTTCGGAGCTCCTGTTAAAGCACATTCAAAGTGTAAAAAGTATAGTTGTGTAGCGTATCGGAAAACCAAGTTTACTCGTGTGGTCTTGTTTTGGTCTGTTCTTTGCGAACCCATATAAAAGTTTGAAAGAAAAGTCTTTAATGTAAAATATTTGACTACAGAAATAATTTATTTCAACTAAAGATAAATAGCAAAAAATTTTCTGATTGTTTATTGTTAATTTGGACTCTTAAAACTTTGGATTATTTAAATAATTGCTATTTTTGAAATAAAAAAATCGAATTTGAACTGTTGGCCATATTGAATTCTTCAATTTATTGTGCGGAGCTTTATTTACTTTTCGTCCAACTTTTTTCTCTGTTACGTCACTCAATAATTAATGCTAATTTTTTCTTTCGTAATCTGGAGCGACAGCTGGTGACTAAAATGACAAACTGTGCGATTTGTGAAAAAACTTTGAAAACAAACGCAGCCTCCAGAAAATGTCTATGCTGTGACCGCGCGTACCACATGACTTGCACAGGTTTAAACCAGTCAGAACTAAATAAACTGAAAATCGGCCTACCGTGCCTATCTCGTACACAGGAAAAAACTGACATTTGTGTTCTAAAATTTAAGATTGAGGCTCAGAAAATGATTTCGAAAACCGTTTCCTTCTTATTGAGCGACAACACAAGAACTCTACAATCAGAAAAAGCAGCTGTCTTATGCCTCCGCAGTTTCCGATGATTCCATAATGGATGAAAAAATCCGCAGAAGGGAAAACGAGAAGTTTCATGATTTTAAGGGAGTTTCGGAGTGTAACTCTCCTGCTGAAGACAAAATTCTTGCTCAAAAGATGCTGGATACATGCTACTCGAGCACGGATTCTTTTTCCGCTCCAACCGCTATCGAAGTATTTCGCATGGGATCTGCAAATCACTCCCCAAGGCTAATGAAAGTTAGTCTGCTCTCTCGGGAACGCAACAAGTTGCTAAAAAGATGGAAATGCCTAAGGAACTCTGCCGAATTTTCAGAAGTTAAGATGCGTCCAAGTTACACCAGCCAAGAAAGAGCAAAATTAAGTAATTTGTACAATGAATGCAACCAAAAAAATAAGAACGAAGGACGTAAAATATATTTTGCAAAATATTGGCCATTGTTCTTTTGATTATGTTATAGCTTCCAAAAAAGGTTTTGTGCAGGCCAATCTAAACAAAAAACTCAAAATGCCTATCCCAAATTAAATTCGAAAAATCGCGAGTCTTTGTGTCCTCTGACAAACTCAAACATTGAGCCAGACGCAAATGTCTGAATATCCTCCAAATGAAAACGCGGTACAGGTATTTCATGTAAATTGTTAAATTGTAGAAGTGTGAAAGGCCGTCTGGATATGTTAAACGCATTTTTGTGTAATACATCCAAAGACATAATACTGCCTACTGAGACGTGGTGCGATTTGAGTGTAACAGATAGTATGTTGATGCTAGGGTCTCCCTTTTCTGTGTTTAGATATGACCGCGAAAACCGAACAGGTGGTGGCGTGTGTATGTTTATTAGAAAAACACTAAGAGTTTGCCAGGTTTCTTTTCCATCCGATTATGAAAATATTGAGTGTGTGTTTGTTGATATCTTGGGCAAAAAAGAACGCATACGCGTTTCCAGTTTTTATCAAAATTTATCCAACGCATTTGAGAAACAAGACGCGCAAAACATCAGCAATTTGATTTTTTTCTTATGCAACATTAATTATAGTTTTCTTATGTGCGGTGATCTAATTGAAGAGTCTTACTCAGATTACATTGAAGTAAATTCTGGTGTCCCTCAAGGCAGTGTACTTGGACCCCTTCTTTTTTTATTATACATAGGGTAACTGACTTGATTTCGGCCACGCCTTAATTTCGGCCACCAATTTAGGGTGTTAGAAAATTGGCTTATTTTTAAAACACAAATGAACTAGCACAAAAGTAACTGGATGAATGTTGAATAAAGTGTTTTTGCAAAAGTTTTTTATTTAAGTTATTCTGCATTATTAACATTTTCATACAAAAAGTGATTTTTTTGTAAATTTTTGATTTGTGTTTAAACTGCATCAAATTTAGAACGAAGCACTATATAAACTTAAAATAACTTCTATTTAAAGCTCAAAATTGTTAATTTTCATGTTTTGATATTTTCTTCAAAATCACTTTGCAATGCGTTTAACTAAATGCGCATTTTAAGATTCCGTTAATTTCGGCCACCTTAAAATTCACATAAAAGAACCTGTTTAACACGATTTGCACCATCATTTGTACGGGTGGGGTTACATAACAAATATTTTACTTGTTTATATTAAATTATGAATAGCCTGGAAGGAATTTCTCAAAAATAATAAAGAAACACATTAAAAAACTCAGGTTATTTTCTTGGCGGAGGAATGCAGTCAGATATAAAACATTAAGGATAGGCAAGGGTTGGTGTGGAATTCTACCCCTGCTTAACTTTAGTAACGTCTTGTTTATTCTTTAATTTGATAATTATGGTTTATCTAATCGTTTTTTTGTGTTTTAGGCGTTTGTTTTTGGTTTTTCTAAAACCTAAAAGGTGGCCGAAATTAAGGCGGATTTTGCTTTTTTGCTGTTTTTGGGTTAAACATATAAAAAAACTTAATGGAATGGAATAAAATTTTTACCATGCTTTCTTTAAAATTGGTTGGCTGTAACAAAAGCCATTTTATGTTGAAATAGTTTTTTTCACCAAAAAAATTTTCAACAAAAAACACAAGTTATTAAAACTTGTTTTTTTAAGGTTTTGACATAATTATTTAAAGTCTTGCTAATAACTATTAAAGTTCGCAAACGGGAAAAATTAACTTATATGTACCAAGAACAATACCTAAGGGTAAATTTGCAACCTTTAGAAATTTTTATTGTTGGTTTAAGCAATTGTTATGGCCAGTTTTTTCTAGATGGCCGAAATAAATGGCACGCTCCTTAACTTCGGCCACTTTAAAAAAAAAGTTTAAACCTTCACTGATTTTTAAGTGTAACAGAAATTATCAAATTATGCACTGGAATAATAAATATAGCTATTTTTAGATTTTTAGGCCAAATTTTGGCTTGATTGAAAAAGCCAGAAAAAACTTATTCAAAAAAATAAAAAAGGTGGCCGAAATTAAGTCAGTTACCCTAAATGACTTGCCAGAATGCCTTAAGCAGAGCACGTACGTAAAGATGTACGCTGATGACACCAAAATTTACCCAATTCGAAATTCTGATGACAGCCCCAGTCAGTTTTAAGAGTCATTAAATAAATTTTATAAATGGTCCTCTACTTGGCAGCTTAGTGTGGCATTTAGCAAGTACTGCATTCTAATTTTAGGTCATAATAACAAAAACCATGATTTTTTTTGGGGGCGTAAGGCATTGGAAAGGGTTAGCTTTGTCAAGGATTAAGGAATAAATATTAGCTCTGACCTGAAACCATATCGGCATTGTTTGGAAGTGGCTAAAAAAGCCCATGCGCGTAATTCACTCATTTTTCGAGTTTTTCGGAACAAAAAAACCAAAGACACTCCTAAACGTGTTTAAAACTTTTGTAACTCCTCTTTTTGAACATGACACGAGTGTTTGGTTGCCTCAATACAAAAAAGATATTTTAATCATTGAGCAAACTCAGCGCAATTTTACTCAACGACTTTATGCGCGCTGCAGTTTTAAAAAGGCGGAGTATTTTGACCGTCTACTAAATTTGGAGCTTGATAGTCCTTAAAGCAGACGACTAAAAAATGACTTAATTTTTAGTTATAAAGTGCTTAATAACAAACTGGATATCGACCGAAGTAATTTTTTTAAGATTTTAGAAAACTGCTAAACCCGCTCAAATGGCTTAAAACTTAAAATTGAAAAACCACGAATCGACACTAGAAAAAACTTTTTTCAGTCAAAGTATGTAAAATTTGGAACTCATTGGCTAAATATGTAGTTACCTCTGCCTCCATTAAGGTTTTATAAACAAACAAAATTTTATTTTATAAACATTATAAACAAAATTAAAAAGGTTTTAACCTTAACAATTAGTTCCTAATTGATTACCTGTACTAATGATTTTATATTTTGATCCAGTGTTTATTTTTTCTATTTCTTATTTAACTTATTATGTATTTTTAATTGTACTTAGATGTCTATGTGTATTGTAATATGTTTAGACCTGTACAATAAATATTCATTTCAACTAAAAAAAAACTAAGACAACTACGATTTTTTTTTAATTTCATTATTTTTTTTACCCTCATACCTACAGTAAAAATTGCTTATTCAACATGTAAGGATTGTAACTTAGCTCTAAGACTATGGTACGACAACTTACGCATCTCAGGTTACAATTAAATACTAGCTACAAAAATATATAATATACCGAAAAATGTGCAACTCCTATATAAAAAAAGTACAGAAAAGGTGACCTTTATAATGAGCCTCTCCATTTAAATGACGCTCTCCACTATAATGGCATAGTAGCCATTTTAATTCGGCGAGTTAAAATGGAGAGGAAGCTATTATAATAGCCATTTATTGACTTAATTTCACTTCATATATCCTCACAAGTCTAATACTGACCGGGCCGCACGAGTTTCTGCGTGTTGGACAGTATTAAACCAACACGGGGAAACTCGTGCGGCCCGGACAGTATTAGACTTGTGAGTATATATGAAGTGAAATTAAGTCAATAAATGGCTATTATAATAGCTTCCTCTCCATTTTAACTCGCCGAATTAAAATGGCTACTATGCCATTATAGTGGAGAGTGTCATTTAAATGGAGAGGCTCATTATAAAGGCCACCTTTTCTGTACTTTTTTTATATAGGAGTTGCACATTTTTCGGTATATTATATATTTTTGCTAGCTATACGTAGCTTAAAATGCAGTAAAGAAAGATTAACAACTTGCAAAGTATAAACAACTACTACCCATATCCGAATTTATTTATAGAAATCGAAACAGTTGCAAATGAAAAATAACCCTGATCACAAAGCTAAAAATAAACCAGGAAGTAGATTTTAAAGTATAAATAAGCACGCCCACGCGTGAACCACGCCTAATAAACACCTACGTAATTATCAGCTACTAATCAGTATTCATTAAAAAAATTCAATAAAAAGATTTTAAAACTTCATTACTTACTTTTACTTACTTACTTACTTAATTTTATATACCTATCTAACCTATTCTTGTATTCGGTCTTTGTGTATTTTGTATTTCAGCTTTGTATTATCTTTTTATTCAATAAAAATTTCTTATAAATAGTCGTCCCACAAGGTAAACACAAGGTTTACATCGTAAAATCTACCACCACACAAGCACACACCACATTTTGGTGACCCCAGAGTGACTCGTTTCATTCGATTTCACCAGTGGTGAGTGTGGTTAGGTAAATTTATTTTTTTTAGCTGACGTCAGCCGGACACCCGGGGGAAAAAGAGGTACCTTAGGATTTGGATATTGGGCCAATGCTTTTAAAAATTGCAATTATACTTTTTGTCTTTGTCCCATTAGCAGTTTTAGAATATTGGGTTTTGTTATTAAATAAAAACAAATTAAGTTTTCAGTTTTTAAATAACAGCTGGAACGCTGTATAATATACAGGGGGAAGGAATATCCGTTTTTAAATTTTATTTGGTATTTTGACCTTGCTGAAGTTTGAATTTAATTAGGTGCACCTTATTTCGTTATTATAAAGTTTTTTTATAAAAGTCGACTATAAACTAAACTTAATTGTGGTGATTTTGACTTCTCAGATTAAGTTATTATTGAGAAAGTATTACTGTAGGAACTAAATTATTTTAGGTAATTTTGATTTACCTATTAAGAAATTATTATTTTGTTGGGAACTAAACCTAATTTTCATAATTTAGTGATTTTGCCCTGCCAAGGAAATTAGGTTGCTTGTAATTTTGAACGTTCATTACGTAATTACAAAACTGGACAATAATATCTAGCTCTAGTTGTAAAGCGTGCAGGAAAGTAATAAGAAACCATTGTTTGGTTAAGAAAAATCCAGAGCTAAGTTCGGTAGAAATCAGCCTTATTGTCTAGGAGGGGATTGTAAAGTCGTAAATTTTACTTTTGGGAGCCAAGAGCTGACCACAGCTGAGCAATAAAGAATTTTTACACCCCTTCAAGAAAATTGAAGTACGCAGCTGATTAAATTCTTACCGTAAAGCAACAGACCTAATTATTTTGTTATAAGCGCGCTGAGAATTGTTTACCAAAAGTTCCCATTTTATCGGCCGAGAAAAGTTTAATACGGTAGGTAGGAAGTTCCCGTAAAGTTCGATGGAATAAAGAAATAGTGTTTATTCTTCGTTTTTTTATTTTTATATAATCGCCGGCATTAATATATATATATATATATAAATAAGTATATATATATATATATATATATATATATATATATATATATATATAAATAAGTATATTTATATATAATTTTTTTTATTATTATCGATATTTTTTTTTATATACCGCGTTTTTTTATATTTATTTTATCGTTATATTTTATTGATTCGCGAATTATTGTATATATAATTAACTGTACTAAAATATTTAATCCAAGAAAAGTTTGAGTTTAGTCTTATCTAAGCATTAAAACGTCAAACAAATTTTTTTTTTATTTTCATGAGTGACAGTGAGATAGATCCAGAAGTTCAATTAAATATGGATAGAGTTATTGATCAGTTAGTAAAGGAAGTGCAAGGTCAGCACGAAAGCATGGCTGACCTACACGAAGCGTTAGATGGAATTACAAATCAAATCCAATTAGATAGGGATAACCGAGATGTGATAGAACCAAACCAAAAACCAATTTTTGCAAGTTTACCCACCTTTAAGGGCAAAATAGGAGAAAATTTCCCAAAATTTTTACGATCATTTCGAATGTATGCTAGCGCGTGTAATTGGTCGCCTGAACGTCAATTAACAATCTTTCCAACTTGTTTAGTAGAGCATGCGCAGCGAATGTATGAAAATTTACCCGATGACCAAAAAACAAGTTGGGATACTCTTGTTGAGGCGTTAAGCAATAAGTTTCGCACCCCAGAATCTCGTCGTTTGCGAGCCGCACAATTACATAATTGCCACCAAAAACCAAATGAAACCGTAGATGAGTTTGCCGACCGACTTCAAGACTTAGTTGAGCTAGCTTATCCCGAAATGACGGAAAATGGTAAAAATAATATTTTTTTATATGCGTTTGTCGATAACCTTAAACCCATACTGAAGGTTTCTTTAGTGGTGTCAAGCCCAACAACTTTTCAAGAAGCGTTAAATATTGCCACACGTTTTGACCTAGAAAATACCAAAAAAAGTTTACAGCTTTTCAGGTATACCCTAAATTCAAGTTCAAATGAAATGTTTAATTCGTCTAAAAATGTGATACCCTTAGCTCTTTCAAATCAAAATCAAAGTAAAGACTAGAATCAATGACTTTAAATATGCGTCAGATAGTGAAGCGCAATTGGTTGAATAAGTAATGCGCAAATTAAAAAATTTACGTCATGAGGTCAAAATTTTATTTCAAACCTAACCGTTTGAACGAAAAACCATCAAACTTTAAAACAAAATTTTAATTCTTATAACCCCATCAATAAATGAAAATAGTAGGTAAAGATGTAGTATGTAGTAACGTATAGTGTAGTTTTATTAGAATAAATTTAAAATTTTCTGTTAAAATCAGATAGAAAGTACAAGAAAGCAAGTACATCGCAAAACAAAAAAAAACAAACTAATAAAAATACACAAAAGACTAAGAAGGAATTTTACACATGGAATTTCCTAGCTTCGCTGTACTTCTCAGTATAAAATTAATTTGTTTTTTTTTTGATATTTCGGAAATTCTTATTAAAATTTAATAACATGGTAAATGTCGTCAAACACAATTAAAATCACCTAGATTTATTTGGAAACGTTATAGTAATTATAATTCATTAAAAATTAAGTAATTTCAAAATCAGGCTTTCTGTTGGAATGAAGGCAGATTTAAGAAAAATTTTACTTGAATTATAATCAATAAAAATTATTTTTAAATGTAACAAGTTTAAAAAACTAAAAAACATTGTCATTTCTAAAAACACAAGGTTAAAAAAAACCGTTAAAATTTCAATTAAAGGTAATTAAGCTTGAGTTAAAAGTTAAAAAAATTTTATAAATTATGAAAACCAAAAATTATTTTCTATTATTTAACAAATAAACAGACAGATTTTGAATTTCGAATATTTTCATTAAGATTCATTCTTATTATTTGAAATAAAAAACATATATATATATTACCTTAAAAGACTTTTGTACCTAGAATAGAATAGTTCATTTATAAACTAGTATAAGCTTTTCTCTTAAAGTGGCTAACAATTGATAAAATTCAACGAGAATGACTGCTTCATGAAATCAGGAATAATCTGCACCAGAGGAAACAATTTGCACCAGAAATTACACACTGCTTTATAGAAGATGGAACCCAGTAGTGCCAAAAAGAAAAAAAGAAGAAACAAAAGAAGAAGTGATATTATAATAGTAAACTTTAATGTAAACAAAATAGGTTAGGTTAAAGTAGGGAAAACTAATCCAAGTGATAAAGTTAAAAAAACAACAAAAATAATAAGTTAGTTCTTTGGTAAATAACAATTATAATTTGTAATTAATCGGGGTATCCTAGTTTTAATAACTAATATTGTTTTATAAAAAAATATGTTTTTTTTTCCTTAATGGGTAGGAGATGTAAGGGTTGTAACTTAGCTCTAAGACTACGGTACGGCAACTTACGCATCTCAGGTTACAATTAAATAGTAGCTATACGTAGCTTAAAATGCAGTAAAGAAAGATTAACAACTTGCAAAGTATAAACAACTACTACCCATATCCGAATTTATTTATAGAAATTGAAACAGTTGCAAATGAAAAATAACCCTGATCACAAAGCTAAAAATAAACCAGGAACTAGATTTTAAAGTATTTTGAAATAAGCACGCCCACGCAATGATCCCGGAACTCGTGATTGTAGACATTGCGAATTAATCACACCCACGCACCTCGTGACGTTAAACCACGCCTAATAAACACCTACGTAATTATCAGCTACTAATCAGTATTCTGTAAAATGACGTTTAGTGATGTAATAGTGATGGTACAACGTAATAAGACGTAATATGACGTCACAGTAGAGGTTCCTTATCACTATAAAAACCCCAAAAAATTTTAAAATTTCATTACTTACTTTTACTTACTTACTTACTTAATTTTATATACCTACCTAACCTATTCTTGTGTAGTTCCTTGTATTCGGTCTTTGTGTATTTTGTATCTCGGCTTTGTATTTTCTTTTGATTCAATAAAAATTTCTTATAAATAGTCGTTCCACAACGTAAACAACAGTAAAATCTACCACCACACAATCACACACCACAAACATTAATCTATAAGCACTTGCGGCTTTATTTGTGAATAAGGCAGGACTGACGTGATAAATTGTTAAAATATGTTACTGTTTTTGTCAAAATTATTTTAAATTTATTTTTAATATATGCTCAAAATGTTAATAACTATTTAAAACTTAATATTAAAACACCTTAACGTAGTGAAACATATAATCGCATAGCAATTTTTTTTAAGTATAAGTTTAAGCTAAAAAAACTAAAAAAATAACGATGTTTTAAAAAAATTTTATTTCTTGCACCTTCATGCCTGCAGTAAAAAACGCTTATTCAAAACTACTCTATAACCACTCACTGCATTATTTTGTGAATAAAGCTTGACTAACGTGATAAATTGGGTGGCGGAAAAAAAGCACCCGTGCGCAAGGCGGAAAAAAAGCACCCGACAGGAGCGCATGACAAATATCGTTCAGTGACGTTTATTTATTACGTTATAAAGTATCAAAATATTGTGTTATAACTTATAAGTATTAAATTATAAGTTATTATGAAAGCTAACTTAAATATTCAGTAGCGCGCATTAATAGTTTAAAACAAAAAATGAATTGTTTAATTAATTTACCTTTGTTTAACAAAGATAAATTGTTAAAATTTGTTATTGTTATCGTTCAAATTTTTTAAATTCGTTTATTATGAATACTTAAAATGATTCAATTGTATTTGATTTTAAAATATATTTAAAATTTTGGCAACTGTTAAAATTATTTTTTTCATATGTATATACATAATATAGGGGCAAATTTTGGATCACCATTTTAATCACCATTGTAAGGTCTACAATTGTCTACAATTTCTTGCCTGTTGACCTATTTCGTAAAAAACAGTTTTCAAAATTCAAAATTTCAAAATCTTCAAAGCTGGTCTGTTGCGTATTGTGCGTATTGTCGTATTGCGAATTAAAAAAACTTTTTAAATGCGGATATCAAACCGCCTCTTAAGCAGTGTGATGCATTTTTAAAATTTAAAACTAGGTAAATATGTTAATAGGTAAACATTTTTGAAAAAAAAGCTGGATACAACAGTTACTAGGTAAGAAAAAATAACTATAGGTAAAACTAGGTATAATTTAAAAATTAGGTAAAAGCTAAGTAAAACTGAGTACTGGTTTAAAAATTTTGAACACCTAACAAGTAAAGTTTTGTAACTCATATGTATGTGATTTTTGTTTTATTATATAATCAGACCTCATTATTGAGTTGTTTATGAAGTTGAAACTATAATATATTTAGGTCTTTTAAATTTAGTTGTGTACATGATGTTTCCGTTGGAGTTTTTCAGCTAATCGACACATGAAAGGTACTTATGAAGAACTTACGGCTGAGTTGTGCATTTTCCTAAACAACTGCACAACTCAGCTCGTATCTTATTTTAAGTTAAAACCCTGTACTTTGACATTTAAAGCGGGACTTAACGGGTCACAGTTTTTAATTTTGACCTTTTTTAATTAATTAGAATAGAAAAATTGTCGATCAAAATTTGCTAGAAGACATTTCCTAGAAGTCTTTTTTTTTTAAAGTCTTTTTAAAAATCTTTTTGTAAAGTTCTTTTTCAGTGGCAAAAAATGTCTTTTTTAGTCGCCGCAAAAATCCGCCATTTGCTACTACTTTTTTCGCTCAGCGGTTTTTACCGAAGTGTAAGGTTTCTTGCAAAGAATTGCGACTTTCTTTTTGCCCAATGCGGCTTTTTTTCGCACTGCGATTATTTTTGCACAACCAAACAAGGACATTTTATATCTATTTTTTACCTATTTTCTTTTTAATTTTTTTCGACAGTTGTATCTACATAACTACTTTGTATTTTTGTATTTCATTTTCTGTACATATGTGTGTATTGTATTACTATATTTGTATACATGCGCAGAATAAACATTTACATTACATTTATTTCGCGCAAGTTTGTTCAAAAATTTAGTGAACAATCGGACAATCTCTTGCGTTATATATTCTTGATAAAACCAAGCGATCAAAATGGGAAATATTGCAAACGACCTCTCTGAGACCCAAAATCTTTATTTCTGCCGATCTTAAAAACTATTTAATTTTTTGAAAAAAAATTGCAGTTTTCCAATAATAAAAATTTGATATTTATGTTTTACTGAAACGAAACGCAAGAAATAATTTTTTATATTACTAAAAACTTTATTTTAGCTTACTATTTTCACTAATTTAAAAGATAAATTTTTCACATAGGCCTATAATGAAAATTAGAATGCAGACATGAAGGGACCAATTAAAATTGTGCGGTAATCACCTTTTTTTTAAAAAAACAAATAAGAATGCAGAATTTTTTTTAATTTCACCTTTTCACAAAAAATACAAAAATTAACTAACTTTAGCCCTTAAAAAATTTGCATTTAAGTTACAAATTAGTTAATTTAATAAATAATTATTAAAATACAGTTTTTAATTTTTGTTAATAATCCGCTTTAGTTAAGAATTTTGAATGTTTTTGTTTTTAAATAGTCGATTCAATACTCCAAATCTCGCGGTCAGCTAGATTTTATTTACTTACAGGTAAATTTTGCCAAAAATAACTAGGTAAAAACTAGATACCTATAGCTACCTAAGTTTCAAAATGCACCACACTGTCCTTAAAGCTGCGGTGCGGAATCAAACTTTTTGTCTTCGATTTTGATAATTTTCTTGTGAAAACCTTACCCCTGATCCCAATAGCCCACAAAATTTTGTTTAAAATTGCGAGAAAAATGACGTGAAAAATTGCTTAAATTCTTTAAAATTGGTGCAGTATTTGTCAAGATATTGCATTTCTCGTACAAAAACCATCGATTTTTTCGCTAAAAACACGAAGTGACGCAAAAAAAGGTTGGGTAAACTTCATAAAATCACTGTCGTCGTTTGTTGCTTTTAACAAAAAAATCGCGGGTTTTTGTACGGGAAACGCACTATTTCGACTAATAGCGCACCAATCTTAACGATCAAGGTATCAAATTTAAGTAAAAAGTAACCGCTTTCTTTGAGTGCACAATTTCTAACGTAATTTATACCTATTAAGCAATCTTTTACAGAATTGTCAAAAAACTCCATTTTTGGGGGTCATATCATAACGCCTGAACCACTGAAGATATTTTGTTGAAAAAAATATTTTGTGGGCTGTTGCGGGCAAGGATAAGGTTTTCACTAAATATTACCAAAATTAAAGACAAAAATTTGACTTCACACAGCACCTTTAAGCAAAACACTAAAAACTACAACAACTTATTTAAAAAGTTTTTTGTAATTTTTTTTCTTCAGTGGCCTATTTGATAAAATCTTTGTAATTAAACCACGCATATAAATTTTCCTTATTGTATTATTTAAAAATACGTCGTAACTGTGGAATCTATGGAATTTACAAATTTGAATTTTTTTTAAATTCCGAACGCACTTTTATCAATATACTTTTAATTAAGCCTTTATTCCGGCCACCAATTTAGGGTGTTAGAAAATGTGCTTATTTTTAAAACATAAAAGAGCTAGCACAAAAGTAACTGAATAAATGTTAAATGAAGTGCTTTTGGAAACTTTTTATTCGTGTTATTCTGCATTATCAACGTTTTTATACGAAAGGGAACTTTTTTGTCATTTTAGAGATTTTTGCTTTGAGTTTAAACTGAATAAAATTTAAACAGAAGCAATATATGACCTTAAAATAACTTCTATTTAAGGCTCAAAACTAGGGATCGACCGGGGCAGGTATTTTGCTGATGCCGGGGTCGAGGCCGGGGCACAAGCCGGGGTAGAGAAATTTGGATTTACCGGGACCGGGACCGGGGCCGGGGTATACAATTTTGCCCCCGCCAGGACCGGGGCTGGGGCAGGCGAAAAATTTAGCAGAATTTGTAATTTTGGTCATTTTTTCAAATAAAAATCAAAGTTTTTACTGTTAATTATTTGGTTTAGGTAATTAATAGTCACATTTTAGAATTTAAGCACTTTGTGAGTAAAAAAACTTATGTTTTATTACACAAAAGTTTTTTTTCTAAGCAGAACAAAATTTTTATTTTGATATTTTGATTTTTTAAACCTAAATTATTATTTTATTTACATATTTATTACAATATGTAGATTTTTGCATATAATTATTAGCAATATATTCTTGTTTAAAGCATATACTTAATCGCAAACCATTTATGTTACTTTTAAAAAATGCTTTACAAACAGAGCAAACCATTTATGTTACTTTTAAAGAATGCTTTAAAAATAGAGCAGAAGTAAAAGTACTTTTATACAGGGAGTATGTTTTGATCAGTAAAGCAAAACGTGGTAAAGAAACCGAAATCAAAACTGGGTACAATTAACAAAACTATTTCACAATAACAAAATCTCTTCATATTAAAATATTTTAAATTAAATATATTGGTACCTAATTGGCGAAATTTAACCATAAAAGTTAAGAATACTAGTTTTGAATGTAATTTTAAAGAAACACTTTTATTCGAATTTCATTTACACACCACTATTCAACATTTTGTAGTTTAAACATATAAAAAGGGTTAAAACGCACCTTTTTATTTTAAAATATAAGAGCAATTTTTAAAATTTTATTGTCAATTTTTGTAAATTAAAAAACTCTTTTTAAGTTGTAAAAAGTAAAATATTATATTGTGATTACATGAAACTACTTCAAGTTGATTGTTTTAATGATTTTAATCAAATTATTTAATTTTCTTCAAAAATTATAAAATTAACGTCACGTAAACTTTTTCAATGTAATTATTTTCATGATTTTGCACTACTTTTTATAATTTTTTGAGATTTATCAAAAACATAATATAACCCAAGAAAATTTTCAATTATACCTTTGGTTTTTGAATAAAATTATGCAAGAAAAAAATGCAACATTTCAAACGCACGCGACTTTCGTGCATATACGACTGATTTTTTGCGCAGAGATTTTTTTTGCAATCAATACTTGTTTTTTCGTGCAGCGCATTTACTTTCAAAAGTGGAAGAAAATTTGCAATATGCACTGCAAAACTCTAACACTGTTAAAAATTTGTGCACCCTAAAATAGCAGAAAATGGCGGGTTTTCAGTATTAAACTCGCACAAGAGTGCTAGTTTCAAGCAAAATATTTTATTTAAAATTTTTATTATTCTTATTTAGCATTATGCAAAAACTTTTTTTCAAATTAAATATAAACAGTTCATTATTAACTTTTTGTTTTAAAAATTCACGTTTGGTGTCTTTTGGCTGGATACAAAATATTGGGTTTTGGACTGGACTAGACTGGACTGACTCGGCAGGTTTTTTTGAATTTTATGAATACTATAGTGTAGATTTACAATAAAATTAAAAACTCTAAAATAAAGACTTGACATCAGCTTGAATTTTTTTAACGTAACAAAATTTGAAAACAATTTTAAATATTCACCTAAAAATAAACGCAAGAATATATACTCCAAGCAAATATGCCCAGATGTACAATAAACCGTTCTACTTGCACATGATCCAATTTAAATAATCGAATTTAAATATCATTTTCTGCTAATTTTTTGCACAAAGCTATTTAGTAAAATAGTCTTAGAAAAAACGAGTTTATAGTGTACGAAATATTGCTGTGCGAGTAAATTTTTATTTCGTGCACAGAAAATAGCTTTCGCGTGAAAAGTCACAAGTGCAGCATTTCTTGTAAAATTTAGGTAAAAAATTCCCTGTCTAGCCGAAAATTCTCTTGTTTTATTTATATTTTTGATATAAGCAATGATATTAGAATAACTCCAATTAATGTAAAATACATCTTGGGATTATAATGGCAAATAAAACCTAGCTTACCTCGATGATTTGCAGTATTGAATCGACTATTTAACATTAAAATCATTTAAAACTTTTAGTAAAAACGGTTTTATATTAAAGATTAAATACCAATTATTAAATACCAATTTTAACAATTATTTATGAAATTACACAATTTGGAACAAAAATACAATTTTTTAAAGGGTGAAAGTTGGCTAATTTATGTATATTTTTTGAAAAGCAGAAATTAAAAAAAATTATGCGTTGAATTTGTTTATTTAAAAAAATTACATAACCGCACAATTCTAACTGGTCCGTTTACTTCTCCTACACAAACTTACTAGAGGTCATCCAGATATAATTCAAACATAGATATCTTTTGTCAAACTCTCATCTTGTAAATAAAATCTACAAACGGCTTTTAATACTCAAAATATTTTTAAATTTTTAGAATAAGGATTCGTGATTAAAATAAGGAATCTTAATAAAATAAAGAGGCTTTAGAAAATCTTAATATAGCATAATAAACAATAAATATTCTAATATTAAAACAAATAATTTAGCTCTGTAGATATAGTCTTGTATAATATTTCACTGTCAAAAATGTAAAGAAGTGCTTTAAACTTTGCATATTTAGGGGTCTTTACCCCGGTTTGCCCCGGCTAATTTGACAGCTGAATTCCCGAGGCCAGGGCCGGGGTAGAGAGAATTGCGTTTGCCGGGGCCGGGGCCGGGTGGTAAAAAAGTGCAAGGACAAGCCAGGGCTGGGCCGGGGCCGGGGACCCGGCCGATACCTACTCAAAACTGTTAGTTTCATGTTTTGATATTTTCTTTAAAAGCACTTTGCAGTGCGTTTAACTAACTGCGCATTTTAAGATTCAGTTAATTTCGGTCACCTTAAAATTTGCGTGAAAAAACTTTTTTAACACGAATTTCGCCATTATGTGTACAAATGGGGTTAAATCACCCATAATTCACTAGGTTCTATTAAATTATGAATATACCTGAAGGAATTTCTCAAAAATAATATAGAAACACATTAAAAAAAGTTAGGTTATTTTCTTGGCGGAAATATGCAGTCATATAGTGAACATTGTAAATATCAAGGTCAATGGCGTTTCCCCACCCAATCCACTACTTACAACGATATAAGGTACCAATGCTTCAAAAAAATGCGTAAAGTAAATTAAAACACAGTAAAAATGTCAGGCTATTTCCCTTAGCGGAGGAATGCAGTCATAATAATAACGCAGTGAACATCTGGGGCCGGTCCACTAAACGCGTGCTGACTGGGTGCTAAGTTAGCACGTTGTTTAAAACTCTTGATAATGTTTTATTTTCTGGTTTTTTTCTCGAGAAATTTTATTGAATTCTTTTTCTGCATGGCATAAATTGATATTTTATAAATTTTATGCATATTTGTAATAAATACAAGCTAATAATGCAATAAGAGTTAGAAAAACTCATAACTAGGGGTTAAGCCTTTATTAGCTTTGATTTAAAGCAAATATGCATAAAACTGTTTAAATATTAATTTATCCCATTTAAACAATGAGTCCCATAAGTTATCTTGAAAAAAACCACCAAAATTAAAACATTATAAAGAGTTTTAAACAACATGCTAACTTAGCACCCAGTCAGCACGCGTTTAGTGGACCAGCCCCTGCGGGTTAAAATAATCCAACTCCTAATCGACTAGGTTTCAATTATCAATAAACCAGTAATAATTTCTTACAAATTATTTAAATGCAGTTAAAAAAAGTCAGGTTATTTATTCTCTTCGCGAAGAGATGCATTCAGATATGAAACATCAGAGATAGCCAACGGTTCGTTGAGTGAAATAATACATCTCCTTAACTTTTGTAACGTCTTGTTTATCCTTGAAGTTAATGATTTTGGTTTATGTAAACTTTTTTGTGTTTTAGGTTATTGTTTTTGTTTTTTTTTAACCTAAAATGTGGCCGAAATTAAGGCGAATTTCGTTTTTTTGTTGTTTTTAGGCTAAAAATAATAAAAAAAACTTTATATACTTGAATAAAATTTTTACCAGGGTTTCTTAAAGGTTGATGGTTGTAACAAAAAGCATTTTATGTTGAAATAAGTGTCTCTCGTTCGTTACGTATTGCTCACTGAAAAAAAGCGGCTACTTTCTACTTTAATTTGATTTCTGATTGTTAAAATTGGTGCCGTATTTGTTGAGATATTGCCGTTACTGTACCAAAAACCCGCGATTTTTTTCGCTAAAAATACGAAGCGTAGGTAAAAAGGTTGGGCAAACTTAATCAAATCACTGCCATCGTTTGATGTTTTTAACGAAAAAATCGAGGAGTTTTTGTACAGGAAACGCAATATCTCGACAAATACTGGGCCAACTAAACAATCAAGGTATAAAATTAAAATAAAAAGTAGCCGCCTTTTTTGAGTGTATATTTTGTAACTTAATTTTTTTACTCATTGAGCAATTTTTCAAGTACAGAATTATCGAAAAACACCATTTTTGGGGGGTCATATCTCCTGGTCCTGAACCACTGGAGATATTTTGATAAAACAATGTTTGTGGGCTATTGGGGGCAGGGGTAAAGTTTTCACAAAAAATTATGAATATCGAAAACAAAAAGTTTGACTCGGTACCGCACCTTTGAGGCTGCTTCATACTTATATAAAAACGTCCTTTGGACAAAGTCCAAAGGACGTTTTTACAGACATTTATACGCTGTGTTTGTCCTTTGGACTTTGTCCAAAGAACGTTTTTACATAATTATGAACCATCTTTCACAGTCTATAAATATTTAATCAACAGATATAGCTATAATATGATTTAGCTAAACATTAATAGGATGTAGCTGTAATATAAATTAGCTAAAAATTAACATTATTAATAAATCGTGTTTTTTGTACAAATATCTATCGCTTAGTTACTCATATTTATATATTGATTAACACTAAAAAAGTAAAAAGGTTTTTAATAAAAGTTTAAATAAATGATTCTCACAAAACATTTAAATACACCATACACCATACTAGTGTTGTAAAAAATATTGATTTTGAATTATTTTAAGTAAAAGTAAAAGTAAATTGAAAAATTTTAATTTAAGTAAAGTAAGAGTAAAAGTAATTTGTGATTTTTTAATTTAAGTAAAGTAAAAGTAAAAATAATGGTCAAAATTTTATTTAAGTAAAGTAAAAGTAAAACTAAGACAAATTTTTTTAAGTAAAAGTAAGAGTAAAAGTATAATAAAAGTAATTTTGAAACGGAGCAAAACACAGGTTTTTGGAGCTTCAGTTCCGCTTAAAGTTTTTTTGCTAATTTTATGCATAATTAGGAATTTAATAAGTTTTTTAGTCAAAATAAATGGTTTTAGCGTGTTAGCGGCATAAAAAATTGTCTTTTGCCATTTACTTTACAACAAGCCCATAGGAAATCAACCCATTGAAATTACTTAAGCTTTACTTAAATTAATTTAAGTATTTGCAGTGGAAAATCCGAGTAAGAGTAAAAGTAAAAGTATTTGAAATTTTAAAAGTCGAGTAAAAGTAAAAGTAAAAGTAATCCAAAATCCGTTACTTTTATTACTTTAAGTAAAAGTAAAAGTAACTTTTTACAACACTACACCATACTCAGCAAAATTGAAGGTTTTTGGAGCGAAATTGATGGTTTCATATTTAAATAATTTCTATCAGGCTTAAATTAAAGGGATACCAGGCAAGTAACAACTCGTTTTTCGAGAAAATATTACGTGTTGTAGCACTACAAGATGGTAAAAAACTCCCTATTTTAACGAACGTTGTTCAGTGTTAAAGATTTCTACAGAAATATGAAAATAGAGAATTATTTTCAGTTAATGAGCGCTAAAAAAATTATTCTTTAAAAGAATTTTTACTGGTTTTTAAGGTTCCATATTTGAATAATATTAGTACAGATTTCAGGCTTCAACCCCAATAAAATTGAAAATAAAACAATAAAACGTTATATAAAGTTTAATAAAACTTTATTTAAACGTTTCGAAGCCACTACGTGCTTCTTTTTCAAGGATATAAAAACAGGAATTCAATCAACATCTATTTTGAATTACAACAAATGAAACATGTTAATAACAAATGTCGATTAAACAAAACATAATAAAACACCAGTGGTATTTTTAAATGGTATTTTCAATTTTATTGGGGTTAAAGCCCGAAAGCTGGGTGCTAATATAGTCTTTAAAAGAATGCGGCGACTGAATGGAAACGTCCCTTTTTAATTGCTGCCATTTGATTCCCACAGAACACAAATCACTAATTTTACCCGACATTTAAGAGTCCTTAAAATTCAGAGTGAAAAAAATTCTTGGCTTGCACGTTTATTCATCATATCCCCTTATTAAAAAGTGGTACGACCTTAAATTTAGTCTGAAAGTTTTTAGGTTTAGTCCAGATTTATTTTGGGTATATAAATAGATATTTAGTGATTTTAAAGTTCTGGGAAACCTTCACAACTAAACCTTTAAAATAATAAATATTTTTGTATAATCAGTATTGGCTTTGAACTTTATCGAAAAAATTATTTAGTTTTTTCACTGATGTTTTGGCTATGGTCTTATATGTACTGTAGACGCACTCTTAAGATTATTTTTTTTCTTCTAATTATTTTAAGTTGTTTTGCATGACCTTATCAATTTTATGCTATTTTTTGATTTTAGAGTCGATGGGGTTGGAACTTGGAACTGGAATTTGGAGCCAAAAAAGAGACTAGGAAGTGCAAGTGGGGATTTTGGAGCGGTAAATTGGAAACTTAGAACCAAAAGTAAAAATCACTAAAACTTATACCTAAGCCTGAGAAAAACGTCAGTCTAAGCTCAAACCAAAATTTTTTTAAAGGCTCAAAGTTCCCATTTTTCGCGACTCCAAGTTCCCAAAAATTTCTGACGGCTCCAAGTGTTCCCTACTTGCGGCACTAAAGACCCCGTTATTTTTTTTTATAATTTTAAAAACATTTATATTGCAAAATTTTGTTTTGTATTTGGTAAGGTTGGTAAGATAAATTCTTCTACATTTATTTTTATTTACTCCTAATATTTTTAAAACTTTTTTAAATGTTTTAGATTTTATTTCATTCAAACGTTTTTAAAGTATTTTTTTACACTAATTTATGTACATTTCATTTTAAATGAAAGTAGAATTTTGAGACCAAAAAATACAAATTGAAACTATATTATCATATTATATCGCTAGATGAAAGGTTTTTTCAACAAGAACGCACAAGATTTATTTTTTAAAAATTATTTACGATTATAACTAATATATTATGCTTGTTAACTTTTTGCATTTTTTTATATAAAAAAATACGTTCACTGTATTTTTGGAATTTACGAATTGTAATATCGGCGGCCATTTTAAAATGAAATGTACATAAATTAGTGTAAAAAAATACTTTAAAAACGTTTGAATGAAATAAAATCTAAAACATTTAAAAAAGTTTTAAAAATATTAGGAGTAAATAAAAATAAATATAATAACTGTATTAACCACAACTACAACAAATTTAAATAAGAAAACAGAAAGAACAAAACCAGTTAACCAGGGCTAAACCTAGGATGACGAAGCAGAACGGAATTGGTTAGTTGGGGGCATTAATTAGTGAACAAAATAAAACTATTAGGAAAAGTAAGAATAACCCAAAACGTGCCATGTATGTTTTTAAATTGAAATAAAATAACCAGGCGCTGAAAAATTTTGACAGCCAAATTTATTGAAAAATTTGGCTGGTGAGAGAAATTGAACCCGTAACCTCCAAAGTCGACTCTGGCGTGCTATCCATTACACCGTAGGCCGGACAAGGAAAGGGAAAAGGGTACATGTTTTTGTATTTTCTTTACGCTTGCATTTTGAGTTTTAGCGGAAGGGGCACAATAGTGTTACGTCACTTTGCCAATGCGTTTAACTGACTGCGCATTTTAATATTCCGTTAATTTCGGCCACTTTGGAAAAATTAGGTGAAAGAACCTACCTTTTTTTGCTCTTACTAAAATATCAGCGCACTACCGTATTTATAAAGATTTTTTTTTGCTTTTTTGACCTTTTTCTAAACATGTTTTAAGCCAAATATAAAAATTGAACAAAAAACACAAGTTCTTAAAACTTGTTTTTTTAAGGTTTTGACATAATTATTTAAAGTGCTTGCTAATAACTATTAAAGTTTGCAGACGGGAAAAAATTAAGTTGTATGTACCAAGAACAATAACCAAGGATACACTTGCAACCTTTAGAAATTTTTATAGTTCGTTTTGGCAATAGTTATAGCCAGTTTTTTCTAAGTGGCCGAACTTAATGGCTCGCGCCTTTAATTTCGGCCACTATAAAAAACGGCTTTAAGCCTTCTCTAAGCCACTATAAAAATCTTTAAGTCTAACAGAAATTTTAAAATTTTGCACTGGAATAACAAAAATAGCTATCGTTTGATTTTTAAACCAAATTTTGGGTCGATTGTTAAAACCAGAAAAACCTTATCCAAAAAAATAAAAAAAGGTGGCCGAAATAAAGTCAGTTACCCTAATATTTCTAATACGTCTTGGTGGAAACTGGTCATTGGTAGTAACAAGATGTCGTTACTACGACAAAATAAATAATGTTTATAAAATTATTTGTGTAAAAATATAAAAAGTGTCATAGTTACGATTAGATCCAGGTTTTGGCTGGAGGACTATTTTGCCTGCCACCCCAAAATGTGATACCTTACGGGGGCTTGAACAATTGACTTTTAGGGACTGACTCTTAGATCAGGCATCGGGGTAATTAAACAACTAAAATCCACACCCATCACACTAACAGAACAGCAAACAATCACAGCAATACAACACAGGAAAACAAACAATTCAATTGGGCCTGACAACACAAACATACACCATATCAAACATCTAGGCAATAAAGCACTACCAATACCTCACACAACTCTACACTAACATAGTAAACACAAACAATACCAAACAGTTGGAAATTCTCCAACTACATTCCAATTCCCAAAACCAAACTAAAAAACCAATCATTCAGGCCAATCTCACTCATATCCGCACTCGCAAAAACTACAAAAAAATCATACTCCCATACATCTACAAGCAACATACCAAACACAACACACCAACACGGATTCAAAAAAAAACACTCCACATACACAGCATTACAAACACTTTACACTCACATAGTAGCAGGTTTCGACAACCCAAAACCACCACACCGCACAGTTATTGTACCACTGGACATGTCCAAAGCTTTCGACACTGTCAATCACCACACACTCATGTACACAAACTAGCAAACACAAGAACCAACAACAATTACAAAATTCATAAACAGTTACATCGAAGGCCGCAAAGCATACACCACATACAACAATCACAAATTAAAACAAAATCTCATTAAAACCGGAGTCCCAAAAGGATACTGTCTATCACCCACACTATTAAACATCTAAACCGCAGACATTCCAGCACCACACCACCAAACGTACACATCATAACATATGTAGACGACATCACAATATACGCATCACACCCAAACCACCACATAGCACAACAACAAATACAAACATACTTACACTCATACATGAGAAAGGAGGGGGGGGGCAGGGTGGGGTCGTTCACCCCTTCCTAACCTGGAAATTTCGGCCCCCCCTCCTAGACGAAAATCAGGCCCCCCCTTCCCCCAATTTTCCAATCTTTACCCTCGCCCTCTAGATTTTAAAATCTGACCCCCCCCCCTCCACTCAGAAAAATTTTAGGTACCTTTTTTATGCTAAATTTTCTTTCCCAAAACGTGAATTTTAATCACAGTCATATTCATGCTATTTCACGCTTTTTTTTCATGAATATGGCTTTTTATTCAATAAATTATGCTATTAACCTATAAAAAGAACAAATTATTACAGTTATTATGGTTTAAAACTGTTTTGCTTTGGACACCGGACCCCACCTGACCCCCCTCTAGATTTCAAAATTTCGCACGCCAGGTTGGCCCCCCCTAAAAAGCTAGGGGGGGGGTCCGTTGCCCCTCTGGGACTTCCCCCTCCTAGAATTCGAAAAGTCGACTTCCCGGGGTAAACACCCCCCCTCTGGCTTCTTCGACCGTGCTAACCTATGGGTACAGGAGATGAAAAAAGAAAAAAAAAAAAAAAAAAAAAAAAAAAAAAAAAAAAAAAAAAAAAAATAAAAAAAAAAAAAAAAAAAAAAAAAAAAAAAAAAAAAAAAAAAAAAAAAAAAAAAAAAAAAAAAAATAAAAAAAAAAAACCCAACAAAAAAAAAAAATTAAAAAAACACAAAAAATAATAAAACAAAAAAAAAACCACAAAAAAAAAAAAAAAAAAAAAAAAAGAAAAGGAGGAGGGGGGGGGGAGGGAGGGGACCACCCCCCCTAGCCTCGAAATTTTGGGGGCCCCCCTATACAAAAATCTCGGGGCCCCCCCCCCTCCCCCCAAATTTCCGATTTTTTTACCCCTGACCCCCCTCTAGATTTTGAAATCTGACCCCCCCCCCCTCCCCCCTCGGGAAAATTTTAGGTACCTTTTTTATACTAAATTTTCTTCCAAAAACGTGAATTTTCATCACATATTCATGCTTTTACACCCTTTTTATACATGAATATGGCTTTTTATTCAATAAAATGTAGTATTATCCTATAAAAAGAACAATTATTAAAGTTATTATGGTTTAAAACTGTTTTGCTTTGGACACCCGACCCCACCTGACCCCCCTCTAGATTTCAAAATTTCGCACCCCGGGTCGGCCCCCCCTAAAAAGCTAGGGGGGTCCGGACCCCCCTGGGACCCCCCTCCTAGAATTCAAAATTCGATTTACCCCGGGTAACCAAACCACCCCCCCTAGCTTCCCCGACCGTGCTCACCTATGTTACAAATAAACAACAAACACTCATCACAACTAAAAACCCAAAAATCTTGGAGCGAACATTTGACCCCAAGCTTACATTAAACACGTACATCACAAATACACACAGCAGCACGCAAAACACTCAAAATAATAAACGCACTCACAGCAACATCGTGGGGTAAACCAAAGAAAGAAACACACACGCACACACGTACACGCGCACATAGGCACATCCACACACACACATACACACACACACACACACACACACACAAGGCAACACTCACACAAAAATCTAGTATGCCAGCACAGTCTGGGGCCCCACAACATCAAACACACAAATTAACAAACATGCAAACAATACAAACACACAGTGCTCTACGTAGGGTCAGCAGGACAGGCAACACCACAGACACACACATACACACACATACACACGCCACACATACACACACATGCACAACATACACACACATACACACACACACGCACACACACACACACACACACACACACACATACACACACACAAACACACACACACACACACACACACACACCCCCCCCCCCCCCCCCCCCCCCTCACTCTCTCTCTCTCTCTCACACTCTCTCTCTCTCTCTCTCTCTCTCTCTCTCTCTCTCTCTCTCTCTCTCTCTCTCTCTCTCTCTCTCTCTCTCTCTCTATCTCTCTCTCTCACTCACGCACTCACTCACACACACACACACACACACACTCTCACACTCACACACACACACACACACACACACACACACACACACACAAGGCAAAACCCAACCAATAACGAGTAGCCAGCAGAGCGGGGCCCCACAACACAAACACACAAACTAACGAACAGCAAACAAACAAAACAGTGCACACAGGGCACAACAGGCCACACCACAGATACACACACACACACACACACACACACACACACACACACACACACACACACACACACACACATCACCCACACAGAGGCTAAAGTCCTCTCACTAGCAACACACATTCAACTCCACGCAAAACAAGCAAAATTGGCAGCCATGTACACAAACAATCCACTCAACTACTTAACACAACAACCAGCACCCAGCAGGCTCAAAAAGCAAACAATCTTTGACAACAACAACTTAACAACAAACAATCCAACAGACATACAACACACATAAAAAAGCTAAAACAACAAATCCAAACAAACACAACAGTCGCAATTCGCAAACCACATTAATAACACTCCAATAAACCCACAACTTCTAACAAAAGCACCAGCAATAAACAACATAGGAAGTAAAAATCTTTCTCCTGGGGATAAGGAGAAAACTGTGCTCAACCAGGACGGGGAAAGTCTCCTTTCCTTTACTCTTACCTACACAAAATCAATCCCACACAATACACATTGTTTGTTTGTGTGTTGAGTGGGATTGATTATACACAATACTACAATAATAATACACAATTCTCAGAGCATTGTGCTGCTATTGCATCAAAACCACACAGCCGAGTATCCGTGTTGTTCAAATATTTGATGACAAGTAACACGTTAATGCTCCACCAAAGCATACATTACGTTCATAAGGCCGCTTTTAGAGTTTTAGAATGCCAGTGTGTGGTTTTCTAAATCTAAATAAACAACAAAAATTGAAGCGTTGAAATATGCTTCAGCGTAAGCTTTATGCACGCTGCGGTTTTCCTAAAGTCGCATATGAAACTCGTTGCAATGAGTTAGAGAGTGAGAAACCTTATCATTGCTAGCAAAAAAACGACATGATGATGACATATAAAATTCTTAATGGAATAGTTGACATCGATTCTAAATATTTTTTGAAGATAAAAATCTAAAAACCCGAAATAACGGAGCTAAACTTCAAGGAAAATAAGATTCGCTGTAGATATAAGCAAATACTTTTTTAGTATAATAATTAATCTATGGAACAAATTGCCAACCAAAATAGTGCAAGCTAAATCTTCTCAACTTGTTTTGTAAAAGACTAACACAGTTCTTTCATGTGATAAATTTCCTTGAAATGTTTACAAAATTTAACTTTGCTTGATTGGCAGAAATTTTTTTTTCTTTTTGTTGTACATCCTATATTTTTTTAAAATACCTGTGCAACTTTCATACAGACTTAAATGGTTTCTCTGTGATAAGGTTCTTTTTTTTAATGCCATTTGTTTTTTCCTAGTGACGCTTACCTAAATTCACCAATAAATAAATACAGACAATACACATCACCAAACTGCCCGCTATGCAAAACACAAACACACACAACACAACATCTTTTCACATGCACCTTTGGGCGAACCCCGCAGCGGTTGCTGATCTCCTCCAGAGTGGGAAGAGAGGGTGAGCAAAGCGAGGAGCGTGCCCTAGGGAACCGACCAGGGTTGAACGAAACTCTGGTTACTGGCAAACAACAACAACAGGCATCGGGGTATATAATGAGATTTTTCAATTAAAAGCTAAATCTAAACGGTAGCAATCCACGGGGTGCGATGCACTTTGAGTTTTTCGCCCGCTGAAACATTTTTAAGCAACTTAATGTTTCGATGGGTTCATTATCCTGTTTTAAGAGTCCACCCAAAAACGCAATCGTCCAAGGATTGACAATTACGATTATAAGGTATATGACATTTTTGATTCATCATTATGTGTTGGTAACGACGAAGAGCTTTTTTAAAGCTACTATACCTTTTTTCATGTTTTTTGACTTTTTCGAATTTTTCTTACGGGGTTCCTCGAAAGCAACCTCAGAAAACGACCAGTCAGTGTCACAATTGTGCAGGAAAAGTGAATTTCTGAAAAATTAAAAAATGAGTTTTAAATACCACTCCCATTAACACAACAACATAAACACACGTGGGTGAGTATACCACAGAATAACGCCTAGGACATTCGGATCAAAGACGGACAAGGGGGATTGGGCGGTTATTATACCCCCACTCACCCCAAAATCCCGAAACTGCCAAAACCACTTTAAAATTTGGGGATAATCCGGACAATCACACCCTATCCCCCTTCCAAATTTGAGGGTGACGGTGATGTATACCTCAACTTCTCCCCTTTCCTCAAAAACCCCCCCAGACTATCGATCGACCTGTGTTAAGGATCCTGACCAAATTCTTCTCTCCGTTTCACCAAATCCTCCTTTAAATCCAAGATGAAAATAGATGGTGCCAATGCCAATGATTAAATAAATGAACCTGATTTTTTCGAGATCCTAAAGGAAGGTCACACATAGCCCCAGTAACTGATCGATGGTTGTTAGGTCGGGGGTAAAAAGGTATTTTGTTGAGGTCTAATAAGCGCAATCAACAAGTGGGAAGGGTGGAGTGTTTATAGATGAACAAGGGGGTAGGGTAGGTTCCACCCCAGCCTCAAAATTTTGGCTCCTAGTATCAGGGGGCCCCCCTCCCCCCAAAACTCTTCCTAACTCTTTTACCCTGACCCCTTTCTAAAGTTTGAAATCTGACCCCCCCTCCCTCCAAAAATTTTAAGTACTTTTTTATACTAAATTTTCTTCCAAAAACGTGAATTCTTAACACAAATTTATGTTTTTATACCGTTTTTACACCAGAATATCGCTTTTTATTCAATAAAATGTAGTATTATCTTATAAAAAAACTACTATTAAACCTTGCTAAACACCCCCACCCCCAGCTTCGGTGACCGTGTTCATCTATGGGAGTGTTGAAGGGTTTATAATACCTTCATCCCACTCACCTCTACTTTAATTCCAACCCTGCCGACGGCTCCAAGTTCCCTACTTGCGGCTCTAAAGATCCCGTACCTTCTAGACTTAGACCATTAATCCCAAGCACTACAGGAATATGACCCCAAATTTTAGGGAGCGACCAAGGTATTCCCAAATTTGGGTAGAAGGAGTGTCGGCAGTTTGAAGAGTAAGAGTGAGGGTGAGTGGGATGAAGGTATTATAAACCCTTCAACACTCCCATAGATGAACACGGTCACCGAAGCTGGGGGTGGGGGTGTTTAGCAAGGTTTAATAGTAGTTTTTTTATAAGATAATACTACATTTTATTGAATAAAAAGCGATATTCTGGTGTAAAAACGGTATAAAAACATAAATTTGTGTTAAGAATTCACGTTTTTGGAAGAAAATTTAGTATAAAAAAGTACTTAAAATTTTTTCGAGAGAGGAAGGGGGGGGGAGGTCAGATTTCAAACTTTAGAAAGGGGTCAGGGGTAAAAAATTCAAAAATTTTGGGGGAGGAGGCCCCCTGGATTTTTTTCTAGGGGGAGCCCAAAATTTTGAGGCTGGGGTGGAACCTACCCTACCCCCCTTGTTCATCTATAAACACTCCACCCTTCCCACTTGTTGATTGCGCTTCTAGACCTCAACAAAATACCTTTTTACCCCCGACCTAACAACCATCGATCAGTTACTGGGGCTATGTGTGACCTTCCTTTAGGATCTCAAAAAATCAGGTTCATTTATTTAATCATTGGCATTGGCACCATCTATTTTCATCTTGGATTTAAAGGAGGGATTCCTGAACGGAGAATTTTGGTAGGGATCCTTAACACAGGTCGATCAATAGTCTGGGGGGGTTTTTTGAGGAAAGGGGAGAAGTTGAGGTATACATCACCCTCAAATTTGGAAGGGGAATAAGGTGTGATTGTCCGGATTATCCCCAAATTTTAAAGTGGTTTTGGCAGTTTCGGGATTTTGGGGTGAGTGGGGGTATAATAACCGCCCAATCCCCCTTGTCCGTCTTTGATCCGAATGTCCTAGGCGTTATTCTGTGGTATACTCACCCACGTGGGTTTATGTTGTTGTGTTAATGGGAGTGGTATTTAAAACTCATTTTTTAATTTTTCAGAAGATCCGCTTCCTAGCGATGACACTGACTGGTCGTTTTCTGAGGTTGCTTTCGAGGAACCCCGTAAGAAAAATTCGAAAAAGTCAAAAAACATGAAAAAAGGTATAGTAGCTTTAAAAAAGCTCTTCGTCGTTACCAACA